>CBVK0100069836.1:0-14681 GCA_900067695.1 Picea abies
AGGAGGGGCTAAGGCCGGAAGAGAGCTCATCGAAGATCGAAGAATCGAGGGCATAGGAACCCCTGACATTAGAAAGGACAAAACCCCGAAAACTTGAAGTTTTCATCAGGAAAAGCCTACGGTTAGGTGTAGAGAGCCGTATAGGTGAATGAAAGACCCATTGCTTAGGGTTGGCATGTCGCTGATGCACCTTCGAGGAGTTCTCATTGTTGAGAACTAAACGAAAAAGTTTGATCTAGGTAGTGGGTATGTTACACTTCCTCTTTTTGTCCTTGGAAAACCCAACACAAAATCCATGCTTATTACATCCCAAGGCCATTCTGGAATAGGCAATGGTTGATACAATCTAGTATTCTATCTCTTTCCCTTTGCACACTGGAAAATCTTACATTTGTTCACAAACTTCTTCACGTATTATCTCATACCTGGCCAATAGTATGAACTTTTCAACCGTGCAAATTTTTTTTCATGGTCGAAATGTCCAGCTAGACCTCCACTATGTTTTTCCTTCAACAGATTCTCTCTCATTGAGCACTTTGGTATGCACAACTAGTAACCTTTGAACAACAATCCATCTTGAATCAGATATTTTGTCCACTGACTTCTATCTCTGAGCACAAGATTTTCACATGCTTCATATGCCTCCTTAAAATCTAGATCATCACAATACATGTCCTTAAGGATTTCAAACCCCTAGGTTTTCACTTGAAATTCCTACAGAATTAGGCATCTCCTACTCAATGCATCAACAACTTTGTTAGATTTACCAGAAATATGTTTAATGAGAAAAGTGAAATTTTGCATAAACTCTCTCCAGTAAGCATGTCTATGGTTTAACTTCTTTTGTCTGGTTATGAACTGTAAAGGATGATTATTGCTATACAAAACAAACTCTTTTGGAACAAGATAGTGTCTCCATTTATTCAAGGATTGATTTTTTGCATAAAATTCTTTATCATGTGTGGATTAATTTTTATTAGTGTCATTTAGCTTCTCACTAAAATATGCAACAAGCCTATTATCTTGGCTCAAGACTGCTCCAATTGAAACTCCACTCACATCACATCTTATTTTAAATGTCTTCCCGAAATCTGGAAAGACTGGAATCAGTTGTTTTGTTATCTTCTCCTTTAATATATTGAATCTTTTCTCGGCTTCTTCTGTCCATTTGAAATACTCGTGTCTCTTCTACACCGTATCCATCATTGGTGTACAAATTGCACTGGAATTTCTTATCAACTTCCAATAGAAACTCGTTAATCCATGGAAGCTTCTCACCTCGAATATGCTCCTTGGAGACAACCATTCTTTGATTACTTTAACCTTCTCTAGATCCATCTTCAATTCATTTGAAGAGATCACAAAACCGAAATAAATGAGCTATGTCTTCATAAAAGAGGATTTGTTTAAATTTATCAGTAGCTTCTCCCGCTACAATATCCTCATTACTAATGCTAGGTGTCTCAAATGCTCTTCTTAAGTTTTACTGAAGACTAATATATCATCCAGATATACAATCACAAACTTACCAATGAAATATTTTAATACCTCATTCATCAACCTCATAAAATTACTTGGCGCATTTGTTAACCCAAACGACATAACAAGCCACTCATAAAACCCCTCATTTGTATTGAAGGTTGTTTTCCATTCATCACCTTCTCTCATTCTTATCTGATGATATCCACTCTTCATATCTATCTTTGAAAAATAATTTGCTCCCCTTAAACAATCCATTAAGTCATCCATCCTTGGTAAGGGAAATATGTACCTGATGGTGATCTTTTTTATGGCCCTTATCTCTGTACACATTCTCCATCCTCCATCCTTCTTCGGACTTAACATAGTAGGTACTACACATGGACTCAAGATTTCTCTGACTAACCCTTTGTACATCAAATCATGCACTTGTCTCTGTACCTCCTCATTCTCTTAAGGTTTCAATTTGTACGTTGCTTTGTTCGACAAACTTGCTCCTGGTATTAGATAAATATAATGGTTGATACTTCTGATGGGTGGAAATGAGCTTGGCAACGCATCCACTACTATTTCAACAAAATTCTCTAACTTCTCCTAAATCTCTTCAGGATAATCATCCATAGAAGTACTTGTAAGGACAACCCTTGGTTTCCTCACCACAACAAACTACATCTCTTGTTCCTTCTTAACTTCACTCAAGAGTTCGTTCCCACTCATGAGAAGTATGCTTGTGTTAGCCTCTTCCTTTACTTTATTTCCCTCTATTGGAAGTAACATGTGTGTCCTACCATTCTTCTCCAAACTATAAGTATTTTTTCTCCCATCATGAATGATGTTCCTATCATACTGCCATGGTCTCCCCAGAAAAACATGGCATACATCCATGGGAATCACATCACACAGAATCTCATCTCTATATCCCCCTATTTTAAATTGAACAAGGAATTGTTTAGTTATCGTTACCTGGTGACCTTTCTGTAACCATGAGACTTTATACGACGTCAGACGTGTAGTTGTCTCCATTTCCAAATTCTCCACCATCTCCGTGGATACTAAGTTATCAGTGCTCCCACTATCAATTATCACCTTGCAAAATCTATCTTTAGTCTTGCAAGCAATCCTAAGAAAATTTTTCCTCTATACTGGTTTTTCAACCTCTGGCTCTTGCTTCAAAAGAAATTTCTTCATCATCAAATATCTTCCATCTTCTGCACCTTCTGCTTCAACATTCCGCTTCTGCGCTTTCAAAATGTGAGCTTCACCTCCTTCTTTGTTTCTCTTGGGACATTCCCCAGACATGTGTCCTGTCTTTCCACAGGAATAGAATTTCATGTATCCTCCTCTACCTCTTCCTCTTCCTTGATAAAAATAGTTTCTTCCACCATACTACCTCCCTCAAGAACTTCCTCCTTTTTCTGAGAGACTATGTAGTTTTTCTGTCTCACCTTTGGGCTTCTCTGTTTTTTCATGGGAAATTCCTTTGCCTCTGTTTGGAATTTATCCTCTGCTTCGCTGACTCTGCTTTTTGGCCAACTTCTCCTCCTCTTTCAGCACAATATGATAAGTGTCCTCCATTGTTCTCATTGTCATCATGTTTATTTCATCCTAGATTTCATATCTCAGGCCATTAATATATCTAACAACTTTTTCCTCATCTCTCTCTTTATGTCCAACCCTTATGTTTAGCCTAAAAAACTCCTCTTTGTACTCTTTGGCTTCCATTCCCTTTTGTGTCAGGTTCTGCAATCTCTTGAAAATATTTATCTGGTAATCCTTGGGTATGCATTTATCCTTTACCTTGGCTACCATTCTATCCCAACTCTTAATATTTTTCTTTCCTTTTCTTCTTCTTTCACCCTGCAGTTCATCCCACCATAGCACTTCATGTCCTTTCAACCTGGTGACAACATGTTTCACCTTTTTTTCCTTATTGACGTCTTCATAGTCGAAGTACTTGTCCATTGCTCGTATCCAATGAAAAAATTCTTCAACATCTAAGTTTCCTTTGTACATTGGGATGTCTATCTTCTCCCTAGCTCCCAATTTGAAAACCACTTTTAGTAAGCGTCCTTCTGCAACATCCTCTACTGTAGCTTATTCAACTTCTATTTCTTCAATTTTTGCATCACTGGCATCTCCAGCATTAGGTTCTATCCTTTGCATTGTTTCCATAGCATCTATCCTTGCACGAATCTCTCTCATCTCCCTTTCCATAGCTCGGTTTGATACAGGTGGATTTACGCGTCTTCTAGGAGGCATTGTGTTGATGTATGTGATACCACTGATGATATCAGGCTACTCCTTTGTCTCCTCTCTCTTTTTCCTGTTGTATGCAAGAAAATTGCATCTCTAATACCACTTTGTGAAACCCCCTTCCCTCCTGGGGATTCTGTGACCTCCCGGTCTTGGATCTTCAAATTCCTTGAGATGAATTAGCTCTTCATGCCTTCAACAGACCCTAAATAATGACACACAAACCCCTTTGATATTACCTGATGGTACAAATTTTCCCCAGCCCTTCTCTTTGGCACTCTCAGCAACACCAAATTGTGAGTACTAGCTCCCGGGCTATACTCCTCCTCAAATGTGACCATGGGTTGTCACTGTGGGTCAACTACCTTCGTAAATTAGGCTTCTGTGGTATTACAACCTTTTCCCTTGTTTCCTTTTGAAACACCTTCCACCGAAATGCACGGATATCTGTCGTGTGTCCTACTGAATCTGACGGTCCAGCTATACTTCAGTCTTCACGACTTCGCGAAGATTTTTTTCACTCCACACAATTCCTTCGGACTCTATTTCCTGGACTACTTAATTCGCTGCCATGTGACCTCCTTGCAGCCAACGGCTAGGATTCGCTTCACGACTTCGAAAATCCCGCTTCTCACATTACCTCAAAACACTCTAAACCACAAAGTGTCTAAATGCTTCATGACTAACCTCCGTGCAACTCTCCTAGATATGATGGTCAGGAACGATCCCGCTCCCTCTTGGATGGATCTTACTCATTAATTTGGGGAATATTCAATAGGCTCCACTCTATTGAAGGCTTCTTGCTACTCTCCCTCGTGAACTTGTTCTTTCTCGAACCCTTTAAATCCTCAAAGTGTTTCTTCGACACTTAGTCGAAAATTATCCTGAGCATGCCTTGCAAAAGGTTTCTTTACACTCCTCTGCAAATACACTTGAGCTACTCCTCCTGAGCTTGTGAGCCAAAAGACTTTGTCACACACTCCTTGTAGACAATATGCACACTTGCATACAAACTCCAAGTTACCTTTCTTGGACTTACTCGTTCTCGACACTCTGAACTTCTCATAATGACTTCTTAGAAACTTTAAACAAGTATCGACCCTACGCACACCTTGCAGAAACATTCCTTCAACTCAGCTCTTGAAGGCAACTGTCCACTCCTTGCATCATTTCTTCCTCGTTCAATTGTTCCTCCTGCACAAAATGACTCTAATTGTGCTTCCTCCTACACACACTTTCAAGCTATCTATGTTGAACTTTCCGAGTCACGACATACTCTATCTATGCACACCTTGCGAACACTTATGCACTACTTGCATTAAAAAGCTTGACGTTATCTCTTCTGAGCTTCTGAGTTGAAACTGACCCTTTGAATGGACATCTTGCAGACACTATGCTCTCCTTGCACTCACTCGTAGAATATAAACAATTGAAACTTATCTAATATCTCAGAGATTCATACATTCAACCATGTAAATGCATTCATAACACAAGTACAAGAAATAACAGAGAATTGCAAATAAACATAAATCCTACCATTTATTCATTCAGATAGACATAGTAACACCAAGCATTTGGAACAATGCTTCTCTGTTATATTCATTCAACTATTATATACATGGGTTCATACAATGTTCTTCAACAATTCTCGACTACAATGGAAACAATTATCAACTGTCAACAACCTCTATTTCATCAACAACTAGAATGTCAACTATCAACAACCTCATTTGGGCAAAAATACATTTATTTATACAACACGAGCTCATTGAGATTTCCCTCCAAGCTACCTTAGTGCTATCCTATCAAAATAAAAGCATTCAACTACTAAGGCTTTATTACAATAAATGTCTATGACAAAGAGATAAGATCAAACACAATGAATCTATACTGCAAGCAACTTCATTAAATAAAATACATCCTCCAACAACCTCACACGATCGTCCAGCTCTTAAAACATTTAAGGAGTTCATAAATTTCAATCCTTTCAAGATATATGTGTGATACACCTCCTTAAATTCAAAATTATTACTTCAAAATGCACGCTAGTGCATTGAGTTGTCTCCCACTTGTGCTTTGTTGGCGATGCTCCTGCATCACTATAATTCAAAAAAATGCAACTTGGTATATAATAGGATGGATTCTTTGTTGTACCAGCAAGCCCAATAATAGAAATCCAAGTCTGTACCATCCCTTACTTGTACCCACTCAAATTTGGGAAATCATTTGCATGGATTTCGTGGGTGGTTATCCAACAACCACAAAGGGACATCACTATTTGTTTATGGTAGTTGACAGATTAAACAAGATATGCATTCTAGTGCCTTGTAGAAATACCATCAAAGGACAAGAAAAAACAAACATGTTCTTTGAGCAAGTATGGGTGCACTTTGGGATACTAGGGAGAATTATCTCAGATAGGGATACGATATTTCTTAGTGATTTTGGACTACGTATTGGGAGAAGATGGATACTAAGTTGAAGAGATATACACCATTTGATCCATAAACATATGGGCAGACAAAAGTAGTCAACAAGACTTTGGTACAATTTTTGAGGGGTTACAATTAGAAGCATCCAAAGACCTGATATGAAAATATGAGCTACATTCAACACTCATATAATGGAGCCATCCATACTATTATTGGTAAGTCCCCTTTTAAAACTTTCTTTGGTTATTTTCCACCTTCTCCCTTGGATGTTCTCTATGGATAGAAAGGAGGAGTGAGGGAAGACATCACAAGACAAACACCGAAAGAAGATAAATTTGTTGACAAGATTACGCAGATCCATTTGCAAGTACAAAATACATTGAATAAATCACAAGAAAGATACAAAGCTAGACATGATCAACACATAATTGAGAGATCACTCAAAGTGGAAGATAAAGTTTGGTTACAACTAAATAAGGAAATACTATAGGGTCTTGTTAAGAATATCAAGGCTCTGTGGTATGGCCCTTTTGAGGTATTGGAGAAGGTAGGTGATAATGCCTACAAACTCATTATACCCCCATATATACACATTTACTCGATATGGGATGTGAATAATATGAAACTCTATGAGCCTTCCATGTTGGATTAGGAAAATAAGGGGTGATTCCTACCTACTATAGAGGACCTAGCACCAAAATATTAGGTAGAGTTGAAAAACTATACAATTTTGCAAAAGAAGTCTAGAACCACCAAATAGAGGTGTTCATGATTTTAATGGCATCATGACCACATTCCACAAATTATTTTGAAATTATTATTTTTTGTCTCGATTATGACCTCACCTTTTCTCTCGCAAACTAATTTTCTCCAGTTAATTTCTTTCATATACCTCTTGTGTTGTTTTGAACAAATCAAAAGGGGGGCCTTTCCTAAGAAAACCATATTTACATCGATTGCATGCCATGAATGTATGAAGACTGATTCAGCTTCGTTTAAATTGTGCAAGTCTTGTTGGGCACATTTATTTGCATCATTGTAAAATTTGCATTGTATTGGGCACATTTATTGGGCACATTTATTTGCATCATTGTAAAATTTGCATTGTATTGGGCACATTGCAAGTCTTGTTGGGCACAATACCAAGTCTGATTCAGCTTCGTTTAAATTTTACAATGACAATGCAAATGGAAAACATATATAAGTTCGGAACCATATTACAATTTGCATTGTATTGGGCACATTTATTTTATAAGCATATGCTTAAAGTATGATGGAGTTCATGAATCCTAAGTATGGTTTTATAAACATGGTGTTATATACTATGGTTTGATAAACATGGCATGTTATATTATTTTTGTAAACAATATAAAGGTCGTTATATACATTACAAAACTCATGTGGAACAAAGTTGGAAAACTCATTAAACAGTATAGTAATGAATACAATGGCCACGATATACTGGTTTTAAGGTATGGTCAGCGTATATGATTAATGAAGAGTTGTTATGGATATATGCCAAGGTTTTAAACTTTGTTTACGTGCATTTGAAAACTATCTTCGAACACATGTGCACTCACTCCATTACCCATAGCTCAAGCCTGCATTAACACGTATCATGGTGGATCCAACCTACCTCCTTTGCATTCAATCAGTTTTTGAGGGATCGACGATGGTTGTGTA
Organism: Picea abies; assembly: GCA_900067695.1. Classification (NCBI taxonomy): domain Eukaryota; kingdom Viridiplantae; phylum Streptophyta; class Pinopsida; order Pinales; family Pinaceae; genus Picea; species Picea abies. The sequence continues at coordinate 7,848 of CBVK0100069836.1, forward strand.
GCATCAATTTCCAACACACCCCATCACTTTCCATATGGCAATGGATTCCAATTCAAGTTTGTCTCCACCCCACTTCACAGGCTTCAACAGTTGCTCGTCAATTCTGGGCTTATTGTCATCGTTTTTGTTTAACTCACGTCTTTGATATGGTTGGTTCCATTGGGCTCGAGGGCTCTGCTTGGTTCCATTGGGCTCGAGGGCTCTGCTTGAGTCGCACAACCAGAATGATGGTAGAAAATGGCCCGTACTCGTTCAAACCTAGCAATGGCATTGACCTGGAGGATACGACTATAAGATAGTTATCTCATGCCCGATAAGCACTCTGATAGCTTATGGTTGGTTTTTCACAGTGTTTGTGCTTCAGCCTTTTGTGAGTTTCTTAGCCGACCATTCTCCGTACCCATCACATCACTCGGTTTGCTCATGCCTTCATACCCTGAGATCTGAGTATCAAAGGAATTGTATTCCGATTCTTATATTTGTATGTGTTTTCTTTCAAAGTTATAAAGGTTGTATTTAACGTTTATGAGTAGAAGTCGAGTTGGTTTTACTACATTCTGTCGTAGAGCCAAGTTGTTCAACCATGACCTCATATGTATCTCTTCGCATTTTCATTCTCATAATGTTTATGAGAAGTATGTGGATGAAAACATGGATAAAATATACATTCAGCCTCTCATATAGCCCGAAGATGGTATATAATGTGTCATTTCTAAAGCTAGCTCAAGTTTGCAAAGTAATTGTGTATTTACATATACATTTGGAATTGTATGTTAATATGTTGATTAAAAATGGTGGATTCAATTGTTAATCCATGTGTTAATGCGACATTCGAAATAATATTATAAAAGTTTAGTCTATTCTCAAATGTTAGGGACCTAATTTCTCTAATCTTTCACTTAGATCGAATAATATATTTTCATGTAATAAAGGCTGACATTAGTTAATAAAGCTTATTTAATAAATTTGAATAAGTCAATGTAAGAAGACCTAATAGAAGCTTCCCCTTCTAGAAGGATCTTCCTCTAGAATGATCTTTAGAAGACATAATAATTATAAATAAGAGTAGGAGACATGAGAAGTTTTGTCTTGAGAATTATTGTAATAGAGTGATGCTCTATTGGAGGTTGCCCCCTTGAAGAGGCAAGTGAAAATTATTTCCTATCAATAACAATATTATTTTGGTGTTGCAGTTTCATATATTGTGTTGTTTCATTGTTATTATCTGCAATATTTTTTTTTTCTTCTATTATAATAGATATGGTGCCTTACAAGTGGTATCATAGCACTTTCCTTGGCAGGAATTGTGCGTTATTTTTTTTCAGGGTAGAGACGTGTTTCGACATCTTAAAACTACAGAGATCTAGCATTCAGTGCATAAATGTGTGGTTAGGGAAGCATACACATAGGAACTACAAGTGGTTCTTAAGTGCACATTGTTGGCCAACCTTGTAACCCTGGTTGGTACCCCTTCAAGTGGTAGCACATAAGAAAACACTTGTATACAAATTGGCCTCGATCTCTTCAAGCCCTCCATAGATAAACCGATCGGTCGCATGACTTCTATAGTGCCACCGAGAACAACACTCAATAATATACTCTCTAGTACCTAGGTAATCGGGTAGCATGGCTAAGGGTACGGTCTAACCTCTTTAATTGGTGCCCCGAGATATTGGGTCGATTATTACTATTCGACCCCCCACATATATTAGAGATCTATAACACAGGGAAAACCCTTTTATGTAGGAACCCTGAAAAAAACCTAAAAATTGGGATGAAAATAAAAGAAACTAGGAACATAAAAAAAAAAAAAATCGTGTAACCTTTCCTCCTGCATTCTGGTTGCGAAATACAACATATTTTTTCCTATTAAAAATTTTGGCATTTCGACACTGCAATATTATTCATATCGGAGTATAACTTTGTAGGAGTTAAAAATAAATAAATAAATAGAGTCTAGGGCATGTCGACACCCTCATTTGAGACCTATCCCATTGGACTCATGTTTTCATCCCGAAAATAGTGATATCTATAAATTTTCATCCTTTTTTTTTTCTTGTGGTCAGGACCCCCTTCCCAACACCTCTACTTGGGACCTATTCCATTGGACTCCTCTTTTCATCCTGATCATAATGATACCTATCAATTTTCAGCCTTGTTTTTCTGAGGACTCACCCGACCTTTTCAAACACCTTTCTTTCCCACCTCTTCCTTTTTTTTCGCTTGACCATGGCCTACACCTCGCAACCAAGACCATGAAAACCACATCTCTACCCACATCTAGTCCAAAATGGACTACATGAAAGAGGAACTGAAAAAGAACATCAATCCCGCCTTTCCAGTTGACTTGCATCCCACCTTGATTCTCATCTTGACTCATTTGCTACCAAGGTCCTCGAAAATGTACCGATTCCTGGAATCCATTCCTCATCTAACCAACCTTCTAACCTTGAAGGTACAACTTCCTCCAATTCCCAGTAGTTTCATTCCAACCATTTTCATCGTGATCTGTGTCTTCCACAAGTGGAGGTGAACAAATTTTATGGCTCGTATCCCACTAGTTGGGTCACTCAAAAGGAACATTACTTCTCTTTTCATGGAATCATTTATCACTTGGAAAAATTTCATTACAGTGTTCTCTATTTGGATCATGAACGTTGGAAATGGTGGAAATATCATTGAATCTTGCACCAAGGATATGTGGCTTGGACGCAGGTTTTGGTTGAACTTTATTACCTCTTTTACATTGACACACACTCCCTGGTTCGTTTGACCAAAATGAAACATTCATGTATCATGGAAGAGTTTATCATTTCATTTAAGCAATTAGCTTTCAGAGCAGAGGGCATGTTTGATACTTGTTTCCAAGAATTCTTTATCAGTGGCCTCAAGGATGAAATCTGAGCTCAATTCCTCATGACCCACCTCCAAACCTGGTTGGAATCTACTCAATGTGGCAAGGAAGCACAACATATTTTTTTTTTCAACATTGCAAACCTTATTTCCCTCTACACCCTCGCACTTTCACTCCTTCCCCTCATCCCACCCCTCTCAAGATATAAACATTAACCCGTGTAGAAATGAATGAACACCAACTCAAGGGTCTTTACTGTAATTGTTATTAAAAATATTTTCCAAGACACAAGTGTAAGGAACAAAAGTTGTCTATGGCCATCTCTGAGGATGTTGCTGATGAAGAGATCGAGACTTCTCCTATGGTAGAGCTACTTGAGCCAATGTCTCTCACTCTACCATATGGTCCACAAGAAGTTGAATCGATCATTTCATTGAATGCACTCACTGGCTTCTCTGCTCCCCAAACCCTCAAGTTAATTGGCTACATTAAAAATTGGAAGGTCATCATCCTAATTGACATTGGTAGAACTCACTTTTTTCATTATCGCATTGCTAAAGAAACCCATTTATATATCCATGTAGTCAACAATTTTCAAATCATGATTTCCAATTGAGGTTCCATGAAATGTGGGGGGCATTATGAAAATGTGAATCTCCAAATTGGCTAGTACAACCTGAAATATCATATGTTTTCTATCAACATGGGTGGTTGTGACATTGTGTTAGGTGTGGAATGGTTATGCACTCTCGCTCCCATCATCATGGATTTTAAGGAATTAACCATGCAATTTCAATAGGATGATCAACAATATAATTTCCAAGGAATCACAACAGGCTCCCTTGAGATCATCAGTTCCCATCGAATTGAAAAGCTCCTAAAAAAAGATCATTCAAGCATTATTTCCGAACTCCATGCCATTCAAGCAATTGAGAGACCATCTGTGCATCCTAACCTCCAATCTATACTCTCCAAACACTACACTATTTTTTCCACTCCCCATGGTCTTCCTCCTTCCTGCGGTGTTCATGATCATTCCATTCATGTAGTTCTCGACAATATTGCTCCCAATGTTTGCCTGTATCACATCCCTTTTCCGAGAAGAATGAAATTCAAAAAATTGTTCAAGAATTTATTGAAGTGGGTGTTCATTCACCATAGTACTAGCCCCTATTCTTATCATGTGGTCATGGTCCTCAAGAAATAAGGCATGTGGGGCATGTGTCCCAAATTTTTTTCTCTCAACAAACTCACCATCAAAGACAAGTTTTCCACTCCTTTCATTGATGATCTATTGTATGAGCTAAGTGGTGCTCAATAATTTACTAAACTCGATCTTCATTCTAGCTACCACTAGATACGTATAAAAGAGGCTGACATTCCCAATACGACATTTCAAACTCATGAGGGCCATTATGAGTTCTTGGTCATGCCCTTTGGCCTCTATATTGCTCCCTCCACTTTCCAAAGTCTCATGAATCATGTATTCAATCATTTTGTCCGTCATTTTGTCCTAATTTTCTTTGATGATATTCCCATCTATAGTAAGACATGGAAAACCCATATTTCCCATGTGGATCAAGTTCTCCATCTCCTTTCTCAGCACCAACTTTTCCTAAAACAATCTAAATATGTCATTGGCACCTCAAAAGTGGAGTATTTGGGTCATATTCTCGGCAAGGATGGTGTAAAGGTGGATCCTGAGAAAGTTGAAGTTATGCAGTATTGGCCTCGCCCCAAAAATATCAAGATCTTGCATGGTTTTCTGGGTTTAATGAGATATTATCAGAAGTTTGTTAAGAATTATGGAAAAATTGCAACACCTCTCACTTCTCTCCTTAAAAATAATTCTTTCAATTGGAATCCAACAGTGGATCAATCCTTCCATGCTTTGAAAGAGGTTATGTGCACAACTCCTATCCTGGCCCTTCCTGAATTCAAGAAGCATTTTTTCCTAGAATGTGATGCCTCCGAGAAAGGAATTGGAGTAGTTCTCGTGCAAGAAGGATGGTCGGTGGCCTTCACTAGAAAACAACTTTCAGAGCACCATTTGGGACAATCAATCTATGAACATAAAATGTTGGTTATTATGCATGTCATGGATATATGGTGCCCTTAGCTATTGGGACAACACTTCCAAATTAAAACAGATAATCAAAGCCTCATGCATTTTATGGAACAACGAATTTCCTCCCCAGAGAAAAAAAATTGGGTGACCAAGTTATTTGGATATGATTATGAGATCATTTACAAGAAGGAGAAAAAAAACATCATCGTTGATTCTCTTTCCTAGAATTATGAAGATGAAGGGTCTCTTTATTCTCTCTCTTTCCTTGTACCATATTGGCTCCAAGTTGTTCTCTAGGAATGGTTGCAAGACCCCAAAATTTATGGCTTTATCCAATAGTTGCATGACCCAAAAATTTATCTCTTTATCCAATAGTTGAAAAACAGTTCTCTAGTTTCTCCAGGGTACTCTTGGCACAATAACTAGCTTCACTTCAAAGGTTGTATGTGTCTAAGAAAATAGTCGCAACTTAAATCTATGGTTCTTTCGGAGCTTCATTCTTCCCCCACAGCTGGGCATTCAATGTTCACCAAAACCTATGAAAGGGTCAAATGTTCTTTTTTCTAGGATGGTATCAAAAAATATGCTCCCACCTTTGTGGTTGAATGTGATGTTTGTCAATGGGATAAGGGATAAATAGTCAATACCCCGGGAAAACTACAACCACTCCCGATTTCGTCAGCTATTTGGCAGGATATTTCTATGGGCTTCATTGTTGGATTACCTAAATTGGGAAATAAATCAGTCATCATAGTGGTAGTTGAACATCTTTCAAAATATGCTCATTTATGTGCTCTCCAATAGCCATTCACAACCTCCACTGTGGCCCAAATTTTCATGGATAATATCTTCAAGATTCATGGCATGCCTCATTCTATTGTCTTTGACCGAGATGCTACTTTTACTAGTAATTTCTAGAAATAATTATTATGTCTTGAAGGCACCCAATTGCATCTCAACACCACCTATCATCCCTAGACTGATGGCCAAATTGAAGTTGTCAACAAGTGTTTGGAAACCTATTTGAGGTGTTTTGCATCTGAACGACAAAATCAATGGGATCATTGATTACACCTAGTTGAATTGTTGTATTGTAACACACCATACCATACATCTACTCACACAGCTCCTTTTGAAGCAGTATATGGAAAAAAAACACCATCATTTCTCTCCTACCTATCAAGTGTATCGAAGATTCAGTAGGTTCACAACAATATTACAATTCATAAGGCCATTCTTCGTGCCCTCAAAACAAATTGGGCCATGGCTCAGAATTAGATGAAGCAAAAAGTAGATAAAGGTTGTTCGGAAACACAATTTTTTGAAGGGGATCAGGTGCTTCTTCATCTGCAAGCCTATAATTAGTCTTCGCTAAAATATGAGCATTGTCAGAAACTTGCTCCCAAATTTTATGGTCCTTATACAATTCTCAAGCAGGTGGGGTAGGTGGCTTATCAATTAGATTTGCCTAGTCATTCTAAGCTCCATCATGTTTTTCATGTTTCATGATTAAAGAAGGTGTTAAGGACCTAACCCCTCAAGTGGGTAGAATAATATATTTCCATGTAATGTTAAGGACCTAACCCCTCAAGTGGGTAGAATAATATATTTCCATGTAATAAAAGTCAATATTAATAATGCCTAGCAATAAGGAGGAATAAATCAATTCTAAGAAGACCTAATAGAATCTTTCGCTTCTAGAACGATCATCCTCTAGATTGTTCTTTTGGATAGATAGATTTAGTATAAATAAGAGTAGAGGGTATGAGATGTTTTGTATGGAAAATTATTGTAATAGAGCTCTTCTGTTAAGAACCAAATACCAATATAGCATAGAAAAACCTCAGAAAAAATACTCAACACCTTGAAAAAGAGAAAATTTCAGATAATAAGCCTCTTCGAGGGGGAAACC
>CBVK0100069837.1:0-14679 GCA_900067695.1 Picea abies
ATGCTCTCACATTGCCTGCTCCAGGATGGAGTGATCTATTTTTTATAGGGTAGGTTTGACTTGTTTACAAGTATAGTCTAATGTTGAAGATGTAGGTTCAAGAGACCTCTTGTGATGAGGGGATTCTCGGTGGATCTAATCAACATTAGAGCCCTATATTAATTAGACGTGCATGTGAGGGGATGGTACATCAACAAAACTCATGAACAACTTTTCTAGTGAAGAAGAAACCATACAAACCATTGAAGAAACCTCAGAAAGCATTAAAGAAGATATTGAAGAAAAAAGTACAAGTCGGCCCCACAAGTAAATTAAAGGTGACTCAAACTGTATAAATAAACGCTGGATAATTTCATTTTGATACAACACACAACTCTTCTCATCAAGTGTGCAAGTCCTAGTTGCAGTTACAGTTGTAGTTTCCAATTGCACAACTTTTGAGGTGCGCTATCTTGTCTAGGGTTCACTATCTTTGATGTTTCTTCCTCATACAAGGGAGAAATTATTTATGTGTTGGGTTTCTTCATATTGATGGTGATGTACTTATTGGCTAAAATTCTTCTTAAGAAAATTTGTTGGGTTTTCTCCCATGGTTGGGTTTCCCAAGATAAAATCTTGTGTCTACCTTGCATGGCTATCTTTCTATGATTATGTTGTTTCCGTTGCAAATTTATTTTGGTTGATATTTTCAGTGTGTAATTATTCTACAATAACAATGGCATAAAATTATGTTTGAAATCAATTATCAGATCTGAAAATTGAAAATTCAACAACTTGAGCCATTATGCAAATCATTTTCCACAAATACCAAAAATTAGTAGATTCGTTCTATGGAGAAAATCATAATGTAGAGAATTGTGATTTAAAAAAAATGGTAAGAGAAGAGATGGAAGGCCATAAATATGGTTTGTAATAATGGTCAACCTTGATGAGTTGGAAGACTTAGAGGTGTATAAAAAAATGATATTATACAAGGAATTGCAAAATGCTAGAGATTATCATTGCAATGGACAAGAAGTAACAATGAGATTGAATATTCAAAAGATAATAACTCATAAGCAATACTTGTGGGACCCATTGAAAAAAAGAGGATTGTGATGAAAGAAACCTCGATATTTTATGTCTATAATAATGAAGTGAAAAGGACACCAATGGATCGACCCAAAATCTCTAAGAGGATGTTGATTATCAATCAATCAAGGAATGCCAAGTTAGAATCAATGTTTTCATAGAATTGGTCACAATATTCTAAAAGGTGGATTTAATTCAAAAGTCTAGGAAAGTGGCATCAACCACCAATGATCATATTTAAGGAGAGTGTTAACACCAAGACTTTGACTTGCATGTACAAAATAATGTTTTTGCTAGAATGCATTACTATGTGATCTATTTAGTATGGAAATAAAGGAAAACTGCCATAACTTTCTAAAATTGTAAAAATTCCTTACCATGTGTCCTAATTTCAATAAAAAATCGTTCAATCTTGAAGTATAGATTTCCTTTCATATCTTACAAATTGGTTGATAGCTGGAGAATGTTTGCGGAAAATGGGATTTTGATATGCCTAACATCAACCCAAATTTATCTTAGCACTTCTTTCTACCTACAAATTAAATCAAACATTTACGGCCAACCTCACCTTCCAGTGTGATCAACAACCCAACCCTAAATATACAGATCCATGAAGACAATCTCTATGCACAATAAAGGTAAAGACAATTGCAATTATGGTATGGGACAAAGCAATTCCTACAATGGATACAAGTAGACTAAGAAAGTAGGTTCAAGGCACTTTGAAGAAATATTATCCCATGTAAATGACACATTTAAAAATAAAAAACCTATCGTTGTGAGGCTATAAGCATCAATGCTTAAGTTGGAAGCCAAAACAATAATTTCTACCTATTCTAAAATATTAGACAAAGTCATATATCTTGGCCAAAAAATTACGATGTACCCACTATCCAAAGCATGGGTCAAGATGATGTTAAACAAATGAATGATACTTATCAAGTGAATCACCTCAAAGAGTTGAATTATTACTCATGATGTCAACTACATACCCAATTCATTCCCATACTAAACTATTCTAGCACAACCCCATTACATATACCATAATCGTAACCCAAATAGCATATACATACCTAAATAACAACTCATTATACATACATAAACACCATAATTCATAATGAATGAATTAAATAATGCATAATGATATAAAGTTTGCACATCCTCAAAGACAATCTCTATGTGCAATAAAGGTAAAGACAATCACAATTCTGGTATGGGACAAAGCAATTACTATAATGAATGCAAGTAGAGTAAGCAAGTAGGTTCAACGCACTTTGAATATTTCTTCTCCCATGTAAAAGAAATATTTTAAAATATAAAACTTACCATTTGTGAAGCTATGAGCATCAATGATTTCAAGTTGTAAACCAAAACAATATGTTTTGTCCATTCTAAAGATGATTCAAAAATATCTTGGCCAAAACATATGATGTACCCACTATCTAAAACTAGGGTCAATATGATGGTAATAAATGGGCAATCCTTGCAAGTAAATCACCTCAAAGTGTTGCATAATCACCAATGATGTCATTTACATACACAAACTCATTCCCATACTAAACTATACTAGCACAACTCCATTACACATGCCCTAATTGCAACACAAACAACATATACATACCCAAACACAATTCATTACACATACCCAAACATCATAATGAATGAATTGGTTAATGAATAATTAATGCATAATGACATATAGATTGCACATCCACAATGACAATATCTACGCACAATAAAGGTAAAGGCAATTAAAATTCTTGTATGTGACACACCAATTCCTACAATAAATGCAATTGAAGTAAGCAAGTAAGTTAATGGCACTTTGGATATTTCTTCTCCCATGTAAAAGACATACCAAAACAAAAAACCAACTATTATCCCCAAACCACCCATTTATTTATGACAAGGGATAAATCAATATGCTCAATCGATAAACACAATGGCCGATATTTGGGTATGCTTAATAGATCAAATGCATTAAAAATGATAACCATCATAAATTAGGGCTCGAATTGATGTAATCCTAGGTGTAGAGTAGAGAATTTAGAGTTTGTAAGCCATATAAATTCATTTTATTGAAATCTTCACAATGTTGTAGGAGCCTCAAATATGGAGGAGATCTAGATATTTACTTCATGGTATAATTCAATCCATACCGAAAATTCAATGCTCAAATATTCTTGATGAGGTGTCGGTTCACTTCTTGTGTTGGGAATCACTAAAGGCTTGCAAGTTGAGGTTCAATGTATCACCTTCTATCTGCAATTCTAGTGGTTCAAACAAAGATTTGAGTCATGTTTCTCAGTCACAACAAAAGAGAATTCAATTAGGAATCCCTGCAATGTCGTCTAAATAGGAAGTTATATCAAGAGATATGAGGGCACTACTAGTGAAGGAAAGGACAATTGTCACTATTATTGAGCAATAACTGAAACCCAAATGCATGGAAAATCAAACATTGAACCCTCAAGAGATATGAGGGCACTACTAGTGAAGGAAAGGACAATTGTCACTATTATTGAGCAATAACTGAAACCCAAATGCATGGAAAATCAAACATTGAACCCAAACCTAAATGCATGCATTTAACAAAAACACTCAACCCAAACCTAAATGCATGCATTTAACAAAAACACTCAACCCAAACATAAATGCAAGCAAACCCAAACACATAAAAAAAAACTATTTATAAAACGTAGAGGAAATATATTTCCATTAAAGATCTGTTGTGTTAAAAAACATAGAGAGGTTCATAGGCTTGATAGAAATAAATTCCTACCACTCAAAAACTCTTTCTCCACCCTCAGTGTCTCCTTTACCATCATACACAACACTTGTGTATCTCCACAACTAAATCCTCCACGTTTTCCCTATAAAAATAACCACAAAACAAACAAAAATTAGAGACATGTTATCTTTTAGGGTTACTCTAAAAGTGTTTACACCTTGTTTTGGAGGTGCTTCATGAGATTCGAGGTACGTGGTGTATGATTAACCTTTGGATGGTCCATGATGAATTTTCACAGTGGATATGGATTATTCAATGATTGCTTGACCTTAGTTGGATGGTTGCATGATCTTCTCTCCTAGGGTGTTGGAGATCTTCATAACACTTGGTAACATTCTACATGTTGGCCACATGGAGTAGGTCACTAGCTTGGAGAACACCTTTCATTGGAGGAGGAGAGTTTGGAATTAAAAATGAGGGTGTTGATCCCTAGACAACATGGGGTAGCTTGGATGCTTCTATGGAGACATGGAGTTGACTTGGGGATGCCTAGGTTGCAACAATGTTCATGTAGGGGGAGTGGACCCAGTGGAGCACATGGATAAGGAGGTTCATTGGAGTTATTGAAGGCTTGGAGGAGGATAGTTGGACACATCTCATGGAGTTCCCTTGGATTGGTTTCTTTCTTGTGTATGAAATCACCTTGGATCTTGACATGTGTACCCTTGGAGTGTAGTGCTCCAAATGTGTGAGCCTACTTATGGATTTGTAGGCTTCTTGTAAGGGATTAGGGCCACATATGTTTTTTTGGCCTCTCTTAGATCTCATATATATAAATGAGATATTCATTTCATCATTCTCATTCTTGATCATTATACTTTGCTAGAGATGTGACTAAGAGGAGTGCACTAGTATTCCTCTCTCTTGTGCATCTTCATTTAATTTGTAGTTTATCTCTTTTGTCCTAGAGTCGCTAGTGTTTCTTGGAGCTTTTGGAGCATCTTCAATACTAGGGTTAGGGATTCATCCCTTATAAACTTGGAGATGACGGTTTTGTGACAAAACTCTATTGTGTACTTGTGGAAGAGAAGAAGAAAAGGATATGTCTGGCCTTAGAGGACATGCTTATGTAATACTTACTTGTTGGAGCTTCTTGGTGTGAGCTAGAGTTTTCTTGGTTTCCTCTAGCTAGGGTTTTCAAAAGCTAGAGGATTGTAATAGCCTTGGGACGAGGATATGGTATGTACATGAACTTCATATTTATACACACATATATGAAGTTTTTAGCTATCCAAAATTGCCTCTATTGCATATTTGATTTTCAGTGATCTATTTCTTCATGGTTTGGTAATTTCCAACACTAGTATGTCTTGTTGATTTGAAATAAGTTAAGGTTTACAATGTTAAGTGATATAACATTAATATTGAAGAAGATAGGGTAGATTTTCTGTTATATTTATAGATGTCATAAATTTAATTTCAGAAATGTTTTATGTATAATAAGATTGCCCTAGAGGGTTGAAACTCATTGGCACACTTTGGTATATTTTCTCTTGAAATTCCTAGTGGATTGAGGTTGTTAAGAGGTGAAATATTGTCTGTTGTTGTTGTTGGTTTATTTATATTTCATAGTAGTCCTAAGGTTGAAAATTCACGGAGATAAATCTGGGAAACCTATATGAAAGAGGTGAATTTTTTTGAGTAGCATTAATTTCCCTAGTGTGCAAAATTTATACATGGTATTAGATATTTTGTGGATGAGATCACTCTAGGTGTAAGAGGGAGTTGGTATTTCAGTGGAAGAATACCTAGAAGATATATTGACCTTGTTGAGGTTGTTATGGATTCACACCTAGGTCACTTGGGAGAAGTGTTTGAGCATGGAAGGGATTGTTTACTTCATATATTTTTTATTTCTGCACTTGAAGATTGTTTTAGGGTATTAGAGAGTGAGGAGTTGGATGGAGCTTCCAATTTTCTTCCTTAGAATCTTGGGCTTCAGATATTTATGGAGGAAGCCAATAAATGGGAGAATTTAGAGAAAGTGATTCCAAAACTTACAAATCCATCACAATTGGCCACTCGTCGAAAGAAGGAATCAAAGTCTAAGAGAATCATTTTTTGTTAAGTGAAAGATCATTTCATCTCTCACATTGTAGAGAAAAATACAACTAAGAACATGTTTGGAGCTTTGGTTGAGTTGTTTCAAAACTCTTGTATTTCTCGATGGATGCTCTTATGAAACTAGTGTTCAACTATCCGTATGAGAAAAACAATTACTATAGTGAGCTACTTGACCAATACCATTGAGTTGAGAGATTAGTTGGTCACCATTGGAACACAGATGGAGGATCAAGAGTTGGTGTCCATTTCTTTGAATGGACTTATTCCATCCTAAATGCATTTTTTTAGGGTGTTTATCCTCATAAGACCTTTCCAAATTTCATAAAACTTTGGATTGATCTTGTGTAGGAAGAAATCATATTGCAATCTTGTTCAGGGAAACAAGGGAAAGTAGATGTGATTGGTCTCATCATAAGGATGAAGAACGCTAGCAATAAAGGATACACGAAGAATGTACATATACAAGAAAGAAGGACTTGATTTTAAAGGTGACATGTTTCCAATGTCACAAGATGGGACATTATGTTAGCTAGTGTCCATTGAAGAAGAAATGGGAGGTCAAGCCGCACATACATGATGTAGGGATTGAAGGTAATATAGAAGGAGTGGATGGATCATCATCGTGGATTCAAACCACCTTCTCATTAGTCTCTTGTTTGTTCTCTAATTCTATGTCTAGTGTTGGATAGTATGTAGACAATGGAGCTTTGAGACATATGACATATGATAGGTCATTATTCAGTGCGTTAGGAGAAAGAGGGATGCATGAGTGTGGAGCTTGGTGATGATTCTACTTATCTTATGAGAGGATTTTTCTTTGAGACATATGACATATGACATATGTGAGTGGATGGGTCGTCATCATGGATTCAAACCACCTTCTCATTGGTCTCTCGCTTTTCCTCTAATGCTATGTCTACTGTTGGATGGTATGTAGATAGTGGAGCTTTGAGACATATGACATATGATAGGTCAAGAGCAAGAGGGAGGCATGAGTGTGGAGCTTGGTGATGATTCTACTTATCTTATGAGAGGACTTGGCTCCATTTCCTTCCATATTCCTTCAGGTAATGTTCTTGAGTTGAGTAATCTTTTGGTTGTTCCTAGTTTGAAGATGAATATTCTTCCAATTGTTTATATGATAGATGTAGAGTGGAGAGTTGCATTTGAGGGTCAATAGTGCACCATCAATGATTATAGTCTTGTTAGTTCAAGGAATTTGGCTAGAGGGGTGAGAGAAGGTGACATTTACAAGTTATTTGTTGATTCAATAGAACTTGTACATTCCAATGAGAGACTGGATGAACCTTCTAGTTTTGAGGAGGCTCAAGAGCATGTAGGAGCGCCTAGATATTCAATGATGGAATGTGTACCTCCTAGAAGATATGCTAATCATATTAAATTGTTTTCTTCCATCTACGAACCTTCCAATTGTCTTGAGGAGGTGAGGTGTGATACCTTGATGGATGATGACATTGAGGTTGATTCTAGGTTTTCCATTGATGGAAGTATTATAGAGTACAAGGATACGATTATTGGATTCTCTTAAATAAAGGGAGGTAATTATGATGTTACTCTTGCTTCAATATTCTTTTGGGATAAGGGAGTTGACATAGTTCATGTTATTTTAATTGTTGGAGGTTTTGAGGTGTATGAGAGGGATTATCATGTTCACATGATGTTAATAGCCCCACATGGGTAGTTACATATACTACAAGCTTGATAAATTTTCAAGATGGATGTGACTTGTGAAAATGTTTATATTTGTGACTTGTGCAGATACTTGTGTAGATTCATATCTTAATGTGACTTGTATGGAGATATTATTATCTTTGTAGAACATCTTGGACACCTCATGATGTGGTGTTTGTTGATTTTGGCCTATGATGTTGACTCGTGAGATGGTGGAGTCAGGTAGTTAACTTATGGTCCAAGGTTACGTTCCTTTGGATTCATAAGTGGTCAATGTTCTTTGGAGGTTCAAGATGATGTGATAACATCCTATGATGGATGGGTGATAGTTCTTTTTCAGGGGAGAGTAGTCAATTATAATATTGCAGTAGGTACATATTTTTAGATGGCGAGTTTGGAGGAGTTACATAGGGATTCAATTGGTGTTGGAAAAAACACTTTCCTTGTAAAGAGGTAGTGTTATCTTTTGGGGTTACTTTGAAAGTGTTTAAAAAATGTTTGGTGGTTATTCATGATATTCAAGGTACATGGTGTATGATTATACCCTGAATGGTTTGTGATGGATTTTCACATTGGTGATGTCTTACTTGTGATTTATTGACCTTAGTTGGATTCTTGCATTCCATTCTTCCTTAGGGCATTGGAGATCTTCAAACAATTGGGTGAAATTATACATGTTAGCCACATGGAGGAGGTTGTTTGCTTAAAGAAGACCCTGCATTGGTGGAGGAGCATTTGGAATTCGAGAGGAGGAAATTAATATATACAAAACATAGTATAGCTTGGATACTTGCATGGAGGCGTTGAATTGACTTGGGGATGCCCAAGTAGCAGCAATGTTCATGCATGGGGAGTGGAACCAATGGATCACATGGCTTAGGAGGTTCATTGGTGTCCTTGGAGGCTTGGAGGAGAAGCGTTTTTTTGAAATTTCAGATCTGTTTTATGCATGTTAATATTTCCATGGAGGGATGAAACTTGTTGGCACACTTTGGTATATTTTCTCTTGAATTTCCTAGTGGATTAGGGTTGTTAAGAGGTGAATTTTTTTTCATTGTTGTTTTTTTATTTATTTATAATTCATAATAGCCTTAAGGTTGAAAACTCACAAGGTTAAGATCTAAAAAGCCTATAGGAAAGAGGTGATATTTTATGAGTTGCATTAATTTCCCTAGTGCAGGAAATTTTTACAAGGCAATCACAACACATAAGGAAATATAGACAAGAACAACTATAGAGGATAAAACATTGTGTTACGACTTCAATTCACCTTCGATTCCTTCACACGAGTAGAGAATGTCAAATCCCATCTCCAAATTTTGATTTGTTTCATATGTGCCATGGTGCCAAACCACATACCATCATATATTGAAACATCACTTTTGTGATCTCCTTCTACAACTATATAGGTCAACTGGATGGCCAAATCCAAACCTTGGATATCTATAGTGTAACCAACCCTTACTTAGTGCATTGATAAGAAATCAATTTCACTTGGCCATAACATAGGAAACAAAAAAATGCACATGGACAAGAGAGAATGACTTGAACTGAGTGAATGTGAAACAAACCCTCCATCGAACATGAATGATGACATGCGGATAGGAAAATAGAGACATGAGGGAGTACCACTTATAAAGAAGCCATACACAATTACAGGGCCAAGCTCTAAGGGTTGCAATATGGAGAGACCAAGCAAGTATCAATTCCCATCACAGATGCCAGGTTGTCATGAGAGGGTTCAAGAAACATGGAGAAGTGGCATGATAAACCATTGAATTGAATTCACAGTGAAGATGTTTCCTACCTCCTACACACAATTACCTTGTTGGATGTTGTCATACACCATGTGGGATGATCTACATGGCCAATTAAAGTGGGTTTCTAAAGGTAGCTCACCACTAGGCTCCCTCCCTATATTGAAAAATTTCAATTTGGAGTTAGTAGGAATTGAAAGTGTATTTATACACTTGTTGTGAGGTTATACTTGTATTATATTTAGCTAATATGATTTTTTTAACAATAAAATAATTCAATGGTCGAGAAATAATTTTTTTTTTATTAAGTGAGAGGGCTTTGTGAATTTAATAAGATTTCAATTGTTAATATAACCATGTAAGGATAAAAATTGCATCTACCATACTTTCACTAATTTTTTGGATACATACAACACTTTATTGAAACTAAAGTCTTTATATGCCTTGTGAAATGTACTACCAAGCAAAGGTGAATGTACTCCCAACATTTAAGAATAATGTTTGATATTACGCCATTTCCACCACCTTGCATTCCATAGGGGTGTATTTTAATGTTGTCAGTGATTCCACAACACATCCACCATCATTGTCATCACGATGATTTATACGGAGGAATTAATAAAAAATTTATGAAGCAATGATGATGCTTTAAAATCACACTTGCAAAAAATTTAATTTAAAGGATTTTCATATGATTGAAAAATATATCGTGTTTACCAACACTAATAAGAAAATCTCACACATAATGTCTCAAATTAAATTATCTGGGTTTCCAACAAATAATTGATGCCATTGGTTGAATTGGTGGAGATTAATATTTGAAATTTGGCATATCAATGGAAATCAATTACTAAAATCCCTTAAAAGACAAACAAGGACTAATAAAAAAAAGAGTAGTTGGTATTTCTCTCCACGTTTATTAAGAAAGACAAGGAAATTGTCTAGTTTGTTGTTGATGTTTTTTGTTTTTTTTTCTTTGTAAGTGCCACATCAAGTCTAGTACCACTTTCAACACCTTAAAACTCATCCAATGTTAATAACGGCATAATTTATATGAGCATTCTTCCAATATAATTGCTACTTTTCAATTTTTTTTCCTTGGAAATAAATCCATGGGAAACCATGGGACTTCCCATTGTTGTGAGGATGGTAACCAATATAAAATGTGCACGTATACTTAGTGCCCCTGACCTCATAGGAATAAATCAAGGACTTGCATAGTACTTCAAATTATTAACAATGTCATAATAAGTAAAATAATACCAATTGATTCAGCTAACTCAAAGACTAGTGGCTACCTCTCACTTGGATTTTAATTTTGCTATTTATTATGTTAAAAATATTTTTTAAATGGATGGTGTTTCTTAAAAAAAAATTCACAAGCCAATCAATATTTACATTGGGTTATGGAGAAAACAAGCTTGACAAATATCATCTTCCATGTGTCCTCCCCTTGTCACATTTGTATTCGATGTCAACCTCCTCAACTCTTCTCACCAACATATGTGCCCTTGATTTACAAAAACATGAGAAACATGAAACCTACATATGGTTATTTACAACATCGATGCCCTTTTATGCTTTCTTGGATTAAGTATAATGGACTAAATTTGTTTAGTTATATCCCTCCTACAAAATTTATTGTCTTGAAGCATTCAATAAACAAAAAAATTAAAAAACAAGTGGCTTAGATTCCTCCCCCCCAAAATTATAGAACTTATAAAATATAATCCTAAAGGATGGTAAAACCCAAGCCATAAAATTGTGACAGGGGAGTGCATCACAAAGCCTGCTAAGCATCCCAACGTAGCTACATATTAGAAGCAAAGGTCAATGACCACAACCCCAAAAGACTACACATCTAAGCATCTAAGACAATGCACCTCATGCACAATGGAGAATGCAACTCAACACACTCAAAAGGTGATGCACATGTTGCACCTCCACCAAGTACAGAGTCCGAAGAGCTACAACCTTTTATGTTTTTATTGCATGCATCCATTGTATCAATGATCCAAAATTAACAAAATCACTATTGCAATTGTAGCCACAAAAGTAGTGTTCTCCAATGATGAATTTACTATGAAAAACAACAAGAAACAAGTCACCAAACCTACTCCAACCAAAATGCATCAATACTGAAACCCCTATGCATCCCAAAATCTTAAATCTAGCCACTACAATCCTTAAAGTGTGTGCACAAAGGAGAATTAATAGACTTAACCTCTCCAATTGTGAGGTGTACCTTCATTACTATGCATACCCCTTTAAAATTTTATGACTTAAAGAGTAGATAACCTTATAGTGTGACACATGATCAAATACATGTCCATGGACTATAGATGGCAGTGTCCATTATAAATTTGTGGCACATGATTAAATACATACTCATGGACTATAGATGGTAGTGCCCGCTAAAAATTTGTAATAAGGAATAATAATAATAATAAACAAGATAAATAACTTTTGAAACAAAAAATACCTACTTAAAAGTAATGGAATAAAGTTGTTTCATCCTGCATTGTGGGGGAGCACCCCTTCCCTCCCCCACTCCATAATCGTGCTCCCAAAGGGAGTGTTTAGGAAGTTTTCTTAGGATCACGCTTCCTGGATGCTTTCTTCTTGGATCGATTTCAAGGAGCACACTCCCAACCAAAGAAAACGCTCCCTGCTTGATCTGGGAGCGCTTAGGGAGCATCACTCCTAGGTCACTCCCAAGTCATTCCTAGGAGAAAAGGCACTCCATGAGTGCTCTCGTATGATCCAGTGCACATGGGGCCCTCTTGGGATTTTTTTTGTTTTGGGGGGTGTTTGGGAACCAAGATAAATTGTAAAAGGGAGGAAAATGTATGTATAGGGTTTCTAATGGATTAAATCACTCACTCCATTTTTCTCTCATTCTATTTGTCATTTCAATGATATTTTCTAGGAGGGTTTTGAGTGGGATTCTTGCTAGTTCTTGAGGATATTGAAGGGAGATTGGAGAGCTTAGAATGGATTGGATGGATTGGAAGGAATATTTAAGGTTACCATAGGGAGATTGGAGAGC
This sequence comes from Picea abies, assembly GCA_900067695.1. Lineage (NCBI taxonomy): Eukaryota > Viridiplantae > Streptophyta > Pinopsida > Pinales > Pinaceae > Picea > Picea abies. Next base: position 12,425 of record CBVK0100069837.1, read on the forward strand.
TTGGAAGAGAGATTGGAGAGCTTAGAGGAGAGATTGAACACTGCCATTTGTGAGAGATTGGAAGGGAGATTGAATACTTTCATAGTCTTATTCAACCACCATTGGATAGATAAAGAGGTAGGCTCTTAAGCCCATTCTGGTTTTTTTTTTTTTTTTAAATCCATGTGTTGTAAACTAGTATATTATACTATGTTGAATATTTGAATGTTTTATTCTCCTACTCTTTCCCATTTCTCCTCCATCATTCTATTGAAGGTATCAAGTTATTATCAAGGTTCAACAATCATGATGATAATGTCTATGTGGTATGTCATTTTGGTTCCATTTTTTATTATGATGGTGGTGGTGGGAATCAAAGGACATTGAAATACCCATGATAGTGATGAAGAAATAGAATTTGACAACACATACCATGGAGAGGAGGAAGGAATGGAAGGGGATGATGACAATGAAAATGATAGTGATGATCCCCAAAAACCCAAAGAGAATTTAAAACCTTTGTGGAAGTATGTCACAAGGCTTGGGGGAGGGAAAGGGGGTGGAACCAAAAAATTTAAATGCCACCATTGTAATACAAATTACACAGGTTCCTATACCCATGTGAGAAAGCATCTATGTGGGCTTATGCACTTGGATGAAGGTAAGACTATACGAGTCAAAACAAGTGTGAAAGTGCCACTTGTTACCCCCAAACTAGGGGTAACTAAGGAGATAACGTCTCGAGGCCCACAAGTTGTATACATGTAGTGTTGAGAACTAGATGGATAGAGAATAGCCCTAGAGGGCCCTTTCATTGATTCCTTATACACATCACCAACAACAATGTCCACCACACTGGCTTGGTCCCAGAAGGTAATCTGTATTTCTCCATGAGGTAATGAGTCCAGGTATGATCTAGGTGGATATTGGTGGCCACCCACCTGTTCCAATTGGATAGTTTTGTCAATTTTTAGTTCAACACATTTTTCTGTACTTATTTGTAATTGGGGGTTATTTTATCCCCTATCCTAGGGATAACTAAGGATATTATGTATTGAGGCCCACAGGTCCTAGACATGGAGTACCGAGAGCCATATTGACTTCATCTTGGCCCTGGAGGGCCCATATTTTCCTCTTCGGCACCTCCATTCCGTGAGAAACAACAACATCCATCCCATCAAACTGGTTCTGAAGTAGCAGTGGGTCTTGTTCCATGCGTTAACAAGTCCAGGTATCATGGTATATTTCACTCTAATTCTCAAAGCACTTGAATATGTGCATTTATTAAATTCTCTTTTACTTCATGACGTTTGCTTGGACATAATGCCTTTTAAATTGTCCATACATGGGGGGGATGATAGAATCCCCTAGCAAGATGGTTCCCTTAGGAGTGAGTTGCCATTGGGGGGGTCTATGAAATTTCATCTTCCATTCCTTCCATAATGATCACTTTTCATCTTTTTCCCTCTCATATATCCCCTACATTCGTTCAAGCATTGGGTTTTCCAAGAAAGTAAGGGTTGTACCTTGCCTTGTGGGAAGAAGGGGATAAAGGCCCAGAGGGTAAAAGTAGTTGGAAAAAGTTAAAAGACAAGATCAAACCTTGATATGCTTCGCCCAGGGATCCTTGAGAAAGCAATAAAAGGCTTCTCAGCAAGAAAAGGGGGACCCATACAATATAATAAAACTCAAGACCTAGTTAGTGGATAGGGGGTCTCATCATGAGCCATCCTATTAGGTCCATGGGCATGTAGTGGTATGACACTACTATTCATTTGGTCACCACGCCAAGGTAGTGGCTCTTGGTGGCATAGAAAAGAGAAAGGGGTCTCATCACGAGCCAACCTTCTCATCTCTGTGAAATGCTTGTGGGTAACGTTGTCAGCACTAGTCACCATGCCAAGGCAGTGTCCTCCAACTATTCTCTTGAAAGAAAAAGCAACAAGACAAAGAGTAAAAAGGCATTGAATGGGATAGGAAACAATTGCATCCATGACAAGGTGCAACACACCCTCTATAGAGGAACCCATAGGTAAGACCTACATTTCCCTATTATCACTGCACCCCTTGCCCAAACATCCCCACACCATCTCATGCATTCACATGACCTAGACTGGTATTCATCTGGAAACACCCCACACCTAAGAAGAATTAGCCCAATAGGACATCCTGAAACCCTCTCCAAACCTAGCTTGTAGAATAACATAACGTCTTTGAGCACTTGTATAGGAAAAGGGGGGTTTTATGCACATGTTTGGGTAACTTGATTATTAGAT
>CBVK0100069838.1:0-14678 GCA_900067695.1 Picea abies
CTCTTCCGATCTCACCTAGATCTATGATGCGTTGCAGGAGCTTCTGGATTACCTCTTCCAATTGTGCCACCTGCTGTGGAACTTGGTCCTTAGTCTGGACTTCAACGATTGTCACAAAGGGAAGTTCTTTGTTGACCCTTTCCTTAACTTCAAGTTGCTCAGTGAGAAACTGTTCCTTGCTTTGTTGTAGCTCTACTTTCTCTTCATCAAACTTCTCTTGCATAGCAAGCTTCTCTCGTTCTGCATTATTATGTTGCTCTAATAGATCTCCCTATGTTTGCGCTAGAGCCTGGGTGGCTTGTGTTGTTTCCCCTTGTGCTCGTCGAAGGCGAGCTTCGACCGTATCAGCAATCTGGTGGAGTTGAGCTAGCTCATCTCTCGTTTATGGTGTTCCTGCAGTCAGGATCATAGTGGATATTGTGCGGCTGGACTGTAGTGCCTGCTGCCCTTCTTGAAATTTGACCTTGATCCAACTGAACATATCCTCCTGCATGGCTTCCTACTTCTTTGCTATCTCCAATGAAGCATCATTCAGTGCAGCGACGATGAAGTTGAAGTCATCTGAGGTTAGGGTGGTCTCAAACTTGGTTCTAATTGCTTTCATTTTCTTCCTTGAAGAAGGTTTCAAAGGGGAAACCTTCATTTTCTTTGAGGGATCATCTTTGTCTCTTGGCGATGTGACCTCGTATTTCTTCTGTTTGAATTCGGTGCCATCTATCTCTCTGCCATCACCTCCGCGCTCAGGTGAAATAGAAGGAGTATGTGTTGAAGTGTTGTGGACATCCTGGGCTTCTTCATTCTTCTTGGTCTTTCTCTGTCCAAGGGTATCGTGCACAGCTTCTAGACTATCAACATCATAGAGCTCCGCGGGGTCAGCTGGGATGAGGAGGTGCACCGACCACTTCTTAGTAATCTCTTCTAATTCTTCCTATGTTAGTTCACAGTAGGACTGCAACTGTTGGTGATGCTCATTAGTGCGCGGTGTGATGTAGATGAAATGACAATCCACGTTGAATTTCATCAATGGCCTAAATATGTGAAGTGTGTTAGGGGTAATATGAGGCATAGCCTGGATTGTGATCTTCAGTTGGTTGTAATAAGTGTGGAAAACAACATTGGATTGCCACTGCTTATTCATGTCATTGGAGTAACACAGCGTACTGAAATTCACGGCCAGTGGCTCAAAGGGATCGACATCCAGGAAGGTTGCACCTTCTGGCATCTCCCATGCAATGAAAGTGATTAATATAAGCAACCATCTAAAATGGAACTCGTACCCTTGGTCCTGTGCTTCCCTACAGTCCAGTTCTGGCTAGTTCACCAATTATTTGGACCAATTCATATGTAGGCCCTCCACGCACTTCCCTACAAGGTCTACTACAAATCCAGTCACTTAGGTCGGTCAGTTCTTGCGAACTAGCTTGCCTGTGATCAGCTGACAGGCAAGGTGCATTGTGTCATTTTAGATAGAGGCTACCTTGTAGCCTCGTGTTCCCTTCTCAACATCGCCATACGTATCCTTTATCTTCTGCACAAGAGCGTGATCCCCAGTCTTGCCGGGGTGAAAATCCTGTGGGTCGGGGCCCTGCATGCTTAGCCCTATGATCTGATTGATCAAAGTCGGATCCACCGTGATGCGGCGGTTCAACCATAAGTATCCTCTGTGATAGTAGGACAGCAGCAACTTGATGCACGTGTTCACTTCTTGATGCCTCCTGAAGTGAGAAATCTTCATTACATTAAGTAGGGTTGACTATGCGAGGTTCTGGGTACACGATTGAGTGATAATCTTGGAGTTCTTTCCTTTGGTTCACATCAGAAATTTATGAGGGGTGAGCATACTGTAAACCTTCCTGTCACCGAGGTTGAAGTCACTGAACTTTAACGTGGTGAGATTATCCTAGTTGTCATGAACTGCGTGCACTTCTTTCAAAACGTATGCAGTGATCAAAGCATACTCAAATTTGTGGGGTACACTGTCATGAGTGATGGCACCACTTAGAGGTGGTAGATAAGCAGGTAGAATGCTCGGAATCAATTTAGAGTTCACAAGATTGTCTCTATGCTTAGTTCTCTTTTCGTCGGTTGGCCAGGCTGGGCCAGCTCAAGAAATCGATGGGAAGGCTTGCACTCCTCGCGTCGATGATGCCTATACACCTATAGACAGTCCTCTTCCTGACATGGTTCTTTCAGCCATTAAGTATATCAGAACTTATGTCGCAATTGCCTCTTCGGCGGTGATCTCTTCGGACATACGCGCTCGGGATGGATATCTCAGGTTCTCAAATTAACGTGGGAACTACAATAGGGTAGAAGGAAAAGGTATAGTGATCACTTGGCAATATTAATCAAGGCTACGAGCTCAAATTCTCAATTAGAAAAAGTGTTCTCGTTGCATGGCGCGGTGGGATAAATAGACAAATTCTGTAACGAATTGCTTACAATGGATATGAAGGCTTCATTAACTCTGTTCTTTCTTTTATATCATGATCTGACGATCTGATGATGAAGCTTTATTTCTTTTATGTCCGTTTGGAGCGAAAGTCGAACGGATATATCGGTCCCAACGACTATATTGCTTCATCATGGAAAAGTGCCATATGTCGTTGTTTTGATATCCCGACGAAGCTCAAATTCTGTAATTTTTCTTTTTACGAGGTCTCCTCTAGAACCTCCTATAATGTTTCAGTATTATCCCTTTTCTTTCTTAACTTTATAGCCTTCTTTCCAGTGAGATTTGTCTCGGTAATTCTTTTCTCATTCTTATTCTTTTCTTCTTTGGTCTTAGTTACTTCGTGTTGTTGAAATTCTTTCCTAGGGTTTCTGGGTAATACTTCTTTTGTGCCTGGGGTAGGTAATTCAATCTCCTGGGGATCCTCTAGTGTTCTCTTAGCTTCGAGATCCTGATTGCTAGTATTAAATATTTGCAATCTTCTCTTTTGTTCCTCAATCAAGTGCGCAATCCTTCTGGTCATAAATTCTTTTAACTCTTTCTTCTTCTGTTCCAAAACTTCTATTCTTCCTTTCGTCTAGCTTGATCTCTTTCAATCCAAGGTTTTCCTATTAGCATGGTAAAAGGGGCGCTATATTCAACAAATTTAATAATCTCAAAGTCTTCTTCAGTCAAAGTTCCATTGACAATCATAGGTATCCGAGCGAGCCTTCCACATAGGTTTACTAGCTTTCCTTTGAATAAACTTATTCCTCCTAGTGAAGGGATCATAGCAGGCCTTCCTACAGCTTCCCAGGTTTTCTCTGGCATAATATTCATCTGTGTTTCCTCATCTAGAATATAGTCAATGTCGAAGTCCCCTATTCTTGCTTCAATGCATTCCTTCTCTTTGAAGATCTCTGATAAGATGACATGTCGGTGGTCATTCAAGGTTTCTTTTATCCATATCCATACTTTCTCTGATTCTTGTTGGGGTTCTGCCTTTTCTGGATCTACCTTAGGGTTCTCTTGACTTAGTTTCATTCCTTCAATCTTAGCGATCATTCTAGGTCAATCCAACACTTCATGGTCCATAGCCTTACAACAGAGACAACTAGGTCTTCCACCAGGGCATTCCTTAGCAAGATGTCCCGGCCTCCTACAACTGTAACAGAGGGTTAATCCTCTCTTTCTTTTCAATGATCCCCAGCCACTTCTGTACTGGGCACTAGGATCATGGTAGCTAACCTATACCAAATTCTTTCTAGGATCTTGCATCCATTTGTTCGTCCAAACATTCTTTCTATGCATAAGTATAACATATCTTTCATTATTCTTAGCAGATCTACTCAAATCAAACCTTCTTTCATCTATTAACACCCTAGCTTTCAAACTAGAATAAAACCTATCAGATATACCTAGATCCATACTCTAGAAACAAACATTTCCACTTATCTTACTTTTACAAAGCACAAAGCTTACAGATCTTATCTCTTTCAATCAGAACTTCTCACTTTTACCTTTCTTGAAGCACAAAGCTTTCAGATCTTTCTTATTTTCTACATATCTGACCTTCTTTCTTTAGCACAAATCTTTATAGATCAAGTAGAATATTGCACACTAGGGCACAGATCTACGCACATAGCTTTCACAATTTCAGGATCAATCTTTGCATAGAGCTTCCTCTTTCTCAGTTCCCAGCAATCACAGTTTCAGGTCCCGACAATGGAACCATTTGTTGGCACAAGGGCAGACCTATGGTTCAACGCTACAAGAGCGCACCAACAAAACCCTAACTACCGGCCCTTTCAGCAACACCTATGAAGCAGATGAAGTCTCACCTGAGCTAGAGGAAGGGGTGGTTACAGGACCAAAGTATCTGCAACCTTAGTTTGGACACAGATCTATGATTATACAACTCAGTAAAGCACTTAGCACCATTATCTCTTTAACATGCAATCATTATCTACTTCGCTAATAAAATAGAGCCTCACATTACTCACAGTAATCTACCATATATGAGCACTTAGCATAAGTAAAATAGGTCAGACGTAATAGATCAAGCACTGAGCATATTCATGTATATTAGATCTAACATTCCATACATCATTAGAACTAAGCATAAGCAGATCTATCTAATCATCTCAAAGCACTAAGAAAAGAAGACATAAACACATTCATACAAGCGCCAAGCAAGATAACACAGTTATTTCATGGTTCGCCCCTCTCCTGTGGCTACGTCCACCAACTCTTCTTCTTTATTATCTTCAATCAATCATCTACATGCACACAGCCATAAAAACCCCACTCCACATAGGACAATAGATCTGCGTGCACCTCACCAAATCCTCCTTCCCTGAGTTAGGTTACAACACAAAATATTCTACTCAATCTCTTACAATCACTTGCACTTAGCCTTGCAAGTCTCACAGAGCATGCACAGAGCATATAGAACTATTACTTGCACTTGGCACTTAGCTCATCGGCCCTTTCCTACATCGCTTAGGTATCTATTTATACATTACAAAAAGGCCTAAACATGGGTAAACCCATGGGCCGAAATCCCTTTCCCGTTACATATTCCCAACAACCCAAAAAGAGGCGCAAAATGGGGCCAATATCCCATGATCTCCGCTTCTTCTTCCCCTCCTCCTTCGACAGGCTGTCAAAGTCCCAAAATAGGTCAACATGACCAAGAAACTCCCAAAACTTTGTCAAGGTCCAATAGGCCCCTAACACTCACCTGTGACTCATCCCAAGTCACTCCGATCTGACCAATTCTACCTTAAATGCCTCGAGCTTGGTTCGATCTACTTCAACTTGTTGTTTTGTTGTAGCCTCTTGCATGGTGAACTTCTGGATCAGTGCATCGTTCACCGGTCCTTCCAGGTGTTTCTCTATTGAGAGGACAACCTATTCAAGCTCTACTCCTTAGCTCTCGACCTCTGTAAATAATAGGCATGCCTTATCTTGCATAGGTTGAAGTCGTTGAGTGACTTCCATCACTTTACTTTGAAGCATATGAACCTGATGTTGATTTGTGTGTTGTTCATGAGATCTCTTCATCCTGTCTACAGCTGATGGGGCCTTTAGTTGTACCTGTAGCATATCCGCATGTTGTTTTTCTTCTTGTAGTTGCAACTCCATCATCTACAATTTTGTATTCTCTGTAAGGTTTTCATATGTCTGGGTGCTCTAATTACTTAGCTTCTTGCACTCCAAGGCAAGAGATTTTAATCTGCCAACTGTGTTGCAAGCAGATGCTTCTCGTTGGTCTCTTATCTACTAAGGGGTTTCAGGTACAACGCGGAGTTCTAGATCTACGATGCGTTGCTCGAGCTTCTGGATTACCTCTTTCAATTGTGCCACCTACTGTGGAACTTGGTCCTCGGTATGGACTTCAACGATTGTCACAGATCGAAGTGCTCTATTGACCCTTTCCTTAACTTCAAGTTGTTCAATGAGCAATTGTTCCTTGCTTTCTTGTAGCTATGCTTTCTCTTCATCAAAATTCTCTTGTGTAGCAAGATTCTCTCATTTTGCATTACTGTGTTGTTCTAACAAATCTCCTTATGCTTGCCCCAGAGCCTGGGTGGCTTGTGTTGTTTCCCCCTGTGCTCATCGAAGGCGAGCTTCGACCATATCAGCAATCCGGTGGAGTTGAGCTGGCTCATCTCTCATTTATGGTGTTCCTGCCATCAAGGGCATAGTGGATATTACACGGTTGGATTGTAGTGCCTGCTGCACTTCTTGAAATTCGACCTTGATCCGACTGAACATCTCCTTTTTCTTGGCTTCCTGCTTCTTTGTTATCTCCATTGAAGCATCGTTTAGTGCAATGACGATGAAGTCAAAGTCATCTAAGGTTAGGGTGGTCTCAAACTTGGTTCTAGTTTCTTTCATTTTCTTCCTTGAAGAAGGTTTCAAAGGGTAAACCTTCCTTTCCTTTGAGGGATCATCTTCGTCTCTTGGTGGTGTAACCTCGTCTTTCTTCTGTTCAACTTCGGTGCCATCTATCTCTCCGCCATCACCTCCGCACTCAGGTGAGATAGAAGGAGTCTGTGTTGAAGTGTTGTGGACATCCTGAGCTTCTTCATTCTTCTTGTTCTTGCTCTGTCCAGGTGTATCGTGCATGGCTTCTAGAATATAAACATCAGAGAGCTCCACGGGGTCAGCTAGGATGAGGAGGTCCGCCGACCACTCCTTAGTAATATCTTCTAATTCTTCCTTTGTTAGTTTGTAGTAGGACTGCAACTGTTGGTAATGTTCATCAGCGCATGGTGTGATGCAGATGAAGTGGCGATCTGCGCTAAATTTCATCAATGGCCTAAATCTGTGAAGTGTGTTCGGGGTGATGCGAGGTATAGCCTGGATTGTGATCTTCAGTTGGTTGTAATAAGTGTGGAAAATGGCATTGGACTGCCACTACTTGTTCATGTCATTGGATTACCATAGCATACTGAACTTCGCGGCCAGTGGCTCAAAGGGATCGACATCCGGGAAGGTTGCACCTTCTAACATCTCCCATGTGATGAAAGTGATTAATATAAGAAGCCAGCTAAAATGGAACTCATACCCTTGGTCTTGTACTTCTCTACAGTCTAGTTCTAGTTGGTTCACCAAGTATTTGGCCCAATTCATAAGTAGTCTCTCCGCGCACTTCCCTGCAAGGTCTACTACAAATCCAGTCACTTGGGTCGGTCAGTTCTTGTGAACTAGCTTGTCTACAATCAATTGATAGGCAATGTGCACTACACTGCTCTGGATAGAGGCTACCTTGTAGCCTCACATGCCCTTCTCGACATCTCCATACGTATCCTTTATCTTCTGCGCAAGAGCTTGATCCACGGTCTTGTCGGGGTAAAAATCTTGTGGGTTGGGGGCCTGCATGCTTAGCCCTGTGATCTGATTGATCAAAGTTGGATCCACTGTGATGCGGTGGTTCAACCATAAGTATCCTTTGTGATAGCAGGACAGAAAAAAATTGACACACACGTTCACTTCTCGATGCCTCCCGAAGTGAAGAATCTTCATTACATTAAGTAGGGTTGACTACGCGAGGTTCTGGGTCCATGATTGAGCGATAATATTGGAGTTCTTTCCTTTGGTTCATGTCATATATTTATGAGGGGTGAGCATACCATAAGCCTTCATGTCACTAAGGCTGAAGTCACTGAACTTCAACGTGGTGAGCTTATCCTGGTTGGCACGAACTACGCGCACTTCTTTCAGAAGGCACGTAGTGATCAAAGCATACTCAAATTTGCGGGGTACACTTTCATGAGTGATGGAATCGATTAGAGGTGGTAGATAAGCAGGTAGAATGCTTGGAATTAGTTTAGCATTCGCAAGATCGTCTTTATGCTTATTTCTCTTTTCATTGGTTGGCCGGGATGGGCCGGCTCAAGCAGTCGATGGAGAGTCTTGCACTCCTCACGTTGATGATGCCTGTACACCTGTAGATAGACCTCTTCCCGACATGGTTCTTTCAACCATTAAGTCGATCAGAAATTTGGTCGCAGTTGCTTCTTCGGCGGTGAGCTCTTCGAACATACGCGCTCGGGATGGATATCTCAGGTTCTCAAAGTAACGTGGGCACTACAATAGGGTATAAGGCAAAGGTGTAGTGATCACTGGGAAATCTTAATCAAGGCCATGAGCTCAAATTCTCAATTAGCAAAAGTGTTCTCATTGCATGGTGTGGCGGCATAAATAGACAACTTCTGTAACAAATCACTTGCAACGGATATGAAAGCTTCATTAACTCTTTTATTTTCGTTATAGCATGGTCCAACGATCTGATGACGAACCTTTATTGATTTTCTGTCTGTTCAGAGCAGAATTCGAATGGATATATCGGTCCCAATGGCTATATTGCTTCATCATGGCGAAGTGTCATATGTCGTTGTTCTGATATCCCTGCGAAGCTCAAATTCTGTAATTTTTCTTTATGCGAGGTATCCTCTAGAACCTTTTGTAATGTTTTAGTATGAGCCCTTTTCTTTCTTAACTTTCTAGCATTATTTCCAGTGAGCTTTGTCTTGGTAATGCTTTTCTCATTTTGATTCTTTTCTTATTTGGTCTTAGTTACTTTGCGATGTTGAAATTCTTTCCTGGGGTTTTTGGGTAATACTTTTTTTGTGCCTGGGGTAGGTAATTCAATCTCTTGGGGATCCTCTAGTGTTCTCTTAGCTTCGACATACCAATTACTAGTATTAAATATTTACGATCTGCTCTTATGTTCCTCAATCAAGTGCGTGATCCTTCTAGTCATAAAGTCTTTTAACTCTTCCCTCTTCTGTTCCAAAACTTCTTTTTCTTCCTTTCATCTGGCTTGATATCTATCAATGCAAGGTTTTCCTATTAGCATGGTAAACGAGGCACTATATTCAACAAATTTAATAATCTCAAAGTCTTCTTCTGTCGAAGTTCCATTGACAGTCATAGGTATCCGAGCGATCCTTCCACATAGGTTTACTAACTTTCCTCTGAATAACCTTATTCCTCCTAGTGAAGGGATCATAGCAGGCCTTCCTATAGCTTCCCAAGTTCTTTCTGGCATAATATTCATCTGTGTTTCCTCATCTAGAACACAGTCAATGTCGAAGTCCCCTATTCTTGCTTCGATGCATTCCTTCTCTTTGAAGATCTCCGATAAGATGACATGTCGGTGGTCATTCAGGGTTTATTTTATCCATATCCATACTTTCCCTGATTCTTGCTAGGGTTCTGCCTTTTCTGGATCTACCTTTGGGTTCTCTTGACTCAGTTTCATTCCTTCAAGCTTAGCGATCATTCTAGGGAAATCCAACACTTCATGGTCCATAACCTTACAACAGAGACAGCTAGGTCTTCCACCATGGCATTCCTTAGCAAGATGTCTCGGCCTCTTGCAATTGTAACAAACGGTTAATCCTCTCTTTCTTTTCAATGATCCCCAGCCTTTTTTGTATTGTGCACTAGGATCATGGTAGCTAACCAACAGAAAATTATTTCTAGGATCCTGCATCTATTTGTTAGTCCAAACATTCTTTCTATGTATAGGTATAACATATCTTTCATTATTCTTAGTAGATCTATTCATATCAAACCTTATTTCATCTATTAACGCCCTGGCTTTCAAACTAGGACAAAACCTATCAGATATACCTAGATCAATACTCTAGAAACAAAAATTTCCACTTATCTTACTTTTACAGAGCACAAATCTTATAGATCTTACCTCTTTCAATCAGAACTTCTCACTTTTACCTTTCTTGGAGCACAAAGCTTTCAGATCCTGCTTCTTTTCTACAGATCCAACCTTCTTTCTTTATCACAAAGATTTGCAGATCAAGTAGAATACTACGCACTAGGGCACAGATCTACGCACAAAGCTTTCACAATTTCAGGATGAATCTTTGCATAGAGCTTCCTCTTTCTCAATTCCCAGCAATCACAGTTTCAGGTCCCGACAACGGAACCATTTGTTGGCACAGGGGAAGACCCAGGGTTCAACACTACAAGAGTGCACCAACAAAACCCTAATTATCGGCCCTTTCGACAACACCTGTGAAGCAGTTGAAGTCTCACCTAAGGTAGAGGCAGGGGTGGTTGTGGGACCCAAGTGTCTGCAACCTTAGCTGGGACACAAATCTGTGATTATACAACTTAGTAAAGCACTTATCACCATTAGTTATTTAACATGCAATCATTATCTACTTCACTGATAAAACAGTGCCTCGCAGTACTCACAGTAATCTACCATATATGAGAACTTAGCATAAGTAAAATAGGTCGAATGTAGCTGATCAAGCACTAAGCATATTCATGTATATTAGATCTAGCATTCCATTCATCATTAGCACTAAGCATAAGAAGATCTATCTAATCATCTCAAAGCACTAAGCAAAGAAGACATAAACACATTCAGACAAGCGCCAAGCAAGATAACACAATGATTACGTGGTTCACCCCTCTCCTAGGGCTACGCCCACCAACTCTTCTTCTTTATTATCTTCAATCAGTCATCTACATGCACAGAGCCATACAAACCCCACTCTGCATAGGACAGGATATCTGTGCGCACCTCACTAGATCCTCCTTCCCTGAGTTAGGTTACAACACAAAATATTCTACTCAATCTCTTACAGTCACTTGCACTTAGCCTTGCAAGTCTCACACAACATGCACAGATCATATACAACTATTACTTGCACTTGGCACTTAGCTCATCGACCCTTTCCTACATCACCTAGGTATCTATTTATACATTACAAAATAGGCCTAAAAATGGGTAAACCCATGGGCCGACATCCATTTCCCGTTACATATTCCCAACAACCCAGAAACATGCCCAAAAGGGGGCCGAGATCCCATGATCTCCACTTCGTCTTGTGCTCCTCCTTCAACGGGCTATTGAAGTCCCAAAATAGGTCAACATGACCAAGAAACTACCAAAACTTGGTCAAGGGCCAACATGGTTCTCCTTTATTATTATAATCATCTATCATATTAGCAACATATCATTGAAAGAGAGGCAATCATATAAACAATAGAGACATGCATATTATCTTGGGAAACCCTCATGGGGGATAAAACTCAGCAAAAAATTCCTCAATATAGATAGACCAAAGACCGAATAGAAGATCCTTCTCTACTCCTTCACTAGGAAGAGTATCACACCACTTAACCAAGAAATACCAAGAGATATACCAAAACCCACCTTGACGTCACCCCCAATTGCAGTAGTTTCTCCTCCAAGACTTTTGCACTACAGAGCTGGATGTTGTGTTGTGTCCAAATGAGGCACTTTCCTCTCTTATAAATAGTGGTATAGCTAGCCTATAATTAGGTATGGAACGACCTGTCAATTTACCCTCTTAATTTACAATTAACTGTCAAGGCACAATAGGGCCAACTTTTGCAAAGGCACAATAGGGCCTAATTAATAAATATAATAAAATAATATTATTTAACACTCTCTCTTAGATAGAATATTCTTCGAAGTTAAAATATTTCAACAGTAGCCTCTTATATTTTACTCATACCCATCCTAATATTTCCTTTGTTGTTGGTATCGCTACCAAATATATGTAAACACCCCATGAGATCCATTGGAAAGTAACAAAAAAAATACTTCAATATATCTGGGGTACATTTCAGTTTGGGAATGGGGTACTTTACAGTTCAGGGGGGGACTCCCTTATTGGTTGGTTTCATTGATTCTGGTTGGGTTGGGGACCTTGTTGATTGAAAGTATACTGCAAATTATATTTTCAATTTTGGTTTTGGACTTGTCACGTGAGCTTGTAAGAATAAATAATATCTTGATCTTTATTCCATAGAAGCAAAGTATCAAGCAATAGTTAATGTGAGTCAAAAATACTTATGGCGTAGATAGATCCTTTCAAAGGTTTTATTCTAACAACAACATCTTACCACACTTTGGTTTGAAATTTAGAGTGACATCAAGCTTGTTAAAGATCCAATTCAACATTACTGTAGAAAACACATTGAACTACACAATACTTCATCGGAAATATTATTCAAGATCATTTTCTTAAAGTGCTCTTTTTCCCTACAGATGATCAAGATGTAAACATTTTCACAAAGCCTCTTGCAAATGTGAAGTTTTCGAAACTTTGATCTATGTTAGGAGTTCATAAATTTGTCATTAAGGGGAGATAGGCTCTAATGCCTCCCTCGTTCTCTTATTGTGTCACATTTGTAAATACTTTATTCCTATCCCAAGTTGTTCTTAAGGGGGGGTATTATGATATTTAAAAACTTAGGAATTAGTTAAGATCAATTTGGTCAAGTATTTTCTTAGCTAAAGTTTGTTTCTTTAGTATGCATTTGTAGTTATATAATCTGTTGGACATATTTTCATTGATGTCAATAATTGATGTCATTACATTATAATGATGAGTTGGTATGAACAAAGAGCATAAAATCCATGTACAAAAGGACTAACGAATTAAGAGCTCAGAAGGGTTAGCGACTGAAGATCAAAAGCTCAGAAGGGAAAGCACATTGCAGAAACACAATCAGATCAAGTTGTGATCGTTGGATACATAAGCACCAGATCAAGGGCAGGGATTGATTACAAAGAACGAAGGGAGAATTAAACAACGCATTAATTCCAATCCCGCAATTAGTCTAGACTGTCAGATTACAAGAGAAGGACCGTTAGAGGACTAGTCAACGATCAGATCAAGTCATGAACGTTGGATATGCAAGCGCCAGATCAAGGGTAGGGATTGATTGCAGAGCGCGAAGGGAGAATTAAACAACGTGTTAATTCCAATCCCGAAATTAGTCTAGACCATTGATCATCACCCGCCAATAGATCTATGGTTGGAATCAATTTCACTACCAACGAGAAGTTTCCATTGTGGATCTCAATGATAGTTTTAAACGTCGTGCTAGTTGGGATCCCACAATCATCCCTAATCATTGATCTACTCTGAGAGAATTCTCGACCGTTGGATCAAGTTGAGTGGAAGGACAGAGTAAGTCATGGACCATAGATAATGGAAGTGACATACGCATGGTCATCCCAGCATTCACCACTTCAGGTAAAATCGATCGAAGGAAATGTGCATGAAGGAATTTTAGTTGAAGCTGAAGTTCCGAAGAAAATGTGAGTCATCCGATCATAGGTAAATTTTTGGGAAAAAGAATAGTTGTTGGATTTAAACCAAGGCAAAGTAGTGTCGCAAACAAATCAAGTCGTTGATATAAAATCATGATCAATGAACAACATTCATTTCGGATTAAAAGTTGTGACGAGGTTACACTTCGGGTAATCTCACTTCAGGTAAAACAAGAAGTAATAAAGACAAAGGCCAGAGCCCCGAAGTCCCAAAGTAAATGAGGACCATCGAATCTGGAAAATACATGATGATCATTGGATTAGAATAGTGGTCAAACTTCAGCACCGACCACTTCGGGAGAAAAGGGTTGAGAACAAGTAAGATCAGCCAAAGGGCGAAGTCCCGAAGTGGACATGAGTCATCCAATCTGAAGAACACTTCGGTAAATATCTCGACCATCGGATCAAGGAAAGTAGAAGGATAGGATAAGCAAGGCAAAGGCCTCAGATCTCGAATACCCAAATTCCCGATAGTCATTGGATTGATTTAATCCTTTTTGTGTTAAAGAAGGATCGTTAGATCCAGGAGAAGAACATGTGCCACATAAGGAGATCCACATCAAAAAGTGACGTCAGCAAGTTACGTCACTCCGAGAGTTTGTACTTCGGTAGTTTCACCACCAGCAAATACTCGAAGTCCCGAAGTTTCGAAATGAACGAGAATCGTTCATCGTGCAAATAACATCCAACCATCCAATCTACTTCGGCAAAATGAACTCTGGAAGATTAAAGGATAGTGAAGGAGAAATCACCAGAAGTGTCGAAGGTTGAAGTTAACACCTACCGTTGATTTTGATAAGTGATCAAGCACTCACTTGGCTTAGCGTTTGGTCACCACCTGTGGTCATATGGAATAGAGAAATAAGAGTAAAAGAAGAGGCATCACTTAAATCAATAAGACCATGGTTTTGCGCATATGGTCATATGTAAATGGTTTGAAGGAAGCGCCTCATACAGATTTAATTCAACGGAGAGTTAACACTAGAACAATACAAATAATCGATAAAAGATCAAATCTGATATGTTGGTGAACTGAGAACAAAGCAGAAGCATGAGTACAATATAATGAGTCGATCTATGTCTGTGATCAACTCATGAAGACAAAATAACCAACACACAGTCATGATTAAGAGACTTAAATCATGAGCATTATGAATAAAGGATAAAGGGAAAAAATGATACTATTTAAAGTTTAATATTATCATTTAAATTAAAAGGTACAATGGTTCAAATATCAAAAGACACAATGATTCAAATTCACACCAATTGGAAGATTGTATAAACAAGAAAGAATGGTGAGAACAAGTGTAGTTGAATTTGTTGAAGTATATATATTTATATATAATGGATTGAATGAAGGTTCATTCTATCAGGTTGGTGCCTGTTTACAAGTTAGATCTTGTATGAGGATTGGATTCCTCATTTCTCAGTTGGATCTAAGAACTACAAGTTGGGTCTTGTAACAGAGAGTTGGGTCTCTCATAATTGTTTGAAGATGAAATTAAAATATTGATATTATGTATTCATTCAAGTTAAATAAATAAATAAATATTTATTCTTATATATATTGGTTGAGAAAATGAAATAAATATATGTTGTTCAGTTAAATTA
>CBVK0100069839.1:0-14678 GCA_900067695.1 Picea abies
GTTCCTCATTTGCATGGATATAATCGTCAATGGTATTGATTTTGGGGGAATTTTGAAGGTGCATCCATAGATTGAATTTTTAGTCGACTACCCTTGATAAATAGGCTATGCATGCTTTTCCCTATTGTAGTGCCTTTTTTGCAACAACAACTTTATTTTGCATCTCCCCTTGTTTTGATTGGGGTGCATGCTTAAGATTTTCCTAAATCTCTATGTTTTGATCTTGCAAGCATCAGACTCTCTCCTTCACTTTGTTGAGTTTACTTGGCGCAACGAGGTCCATATTTTATGTAGATGTACTGGGGAATTTTTCATAGAATTCCTCCACTGCATTGATCAATAAGGTGTGTGTAGTCACTTCCTCTTTGTGGAGTTCTTTGACATCCTTGTGTGAAACTACATTCTCATTGCGTGAAACTATCTCTTGGTCATGATTATTCTTATTTTACACAGTGCACAACAATTTCTTACTCGTGCTTGTATTGCAACTCTGTATAGGACTAGTTGAGTGCGTGATTCTTGTCCCCCGGTTCTTTCATGATATTTTCCATATAGGTTTAAAGGTCTTGCAAAGGAACATACACCAATTCTATCTTAGCGTAAGGAAATAGATGAGGCACTGTGCTCATGGATGGATCTATGGTTGTGATAGATAATAGGTTGAACCACAACAATGTCCTCTAGGTACCACTACATGGTGATGTGGCGCTAATAGTGCTTCATATTCCCCATTGTTCTTGGGATTTGGGACCAATTGTTGGTAAAAAATCCAGTGTACAATAGAGCTCATCCAAATTTTGTGATGACTCTCTATTCAACATCTATTGCATGTTTAAATTGGATTAGAGAACCTTAAATATGGTTGATATTGGTGTGAGGGATTGGATTGGTTCCTTCTCTAGGGTGTTGGTGTTGCATTTATTTTCTCCCATCTAGCTATTCAATACTGTGCGCATGGCATATGATATAGGAATATGAGAAGGGGATTCATCTTTGATGGGTACAATTTCATTCTGCTGCAATGGAGTTGGGTGTGCTCTTATCAATTATATGTGGGGCTTGGGATTGGCTCAATCAATGCATGTCATCTCTTCACGGGAAGAGTTTTTTCTATATTCATCTATGCCTGCTTCCTCTTGGGTGCTTGTCCTTTGCCTATTTATTTGGATACCTCTGCTCTTTTTCACTAACCCACTGGTCCTTTCCCATTTCCTTGATTTGGCTCTTCTTTTTGTTTCTCATCCGCTATTTCCTTACCTTTATGTTGGGATATTTATACTCTTTTCATATCCTACCACCTCTTAGTCCTTGTTTCTAATTTCTCTACATTGTTTTTTGATGTGGGTCGAATTTCATCAGGACACTCTATGATGACCTATTGAATATCCTACTCGATAAAGAAGAAAGGGAGGATCTTGGGATCAACGTATAGATATACATGTGGGGTGGTGAAAAAATTATAAAAGTACAGTCAAACTAGTGAGAGTATTCATATATGTTCATGATATTGTGTAGTATGCATATTTCTTTCGTAGTCGCTTGGATCAATTATGTGTACCATTGTTGGAAATATGTGTTTTTCATGCACTAGATATTATTATCTTTGTTGTATTGAAACTCTAGGAATTTCAATGTGAGGAAGGATGGCAACATCTCTGCATTATACTTGTATCCTAGTGGTGGCTTCCATAGTATCGTGGCTAGTAGGAGTAACACCCAACTATAGTGAAACTCCTTGCCAAGGTCCTACACCTCCAGGAAGTCCTAAATGATTTTTTTTCAGTAAGTATCATGCCCAATCCATCATGAATCCTTCAACACATTGCTCTATGGTGAAAATTACCCCTAGTGGGAACTCATCCTTGCGACACTTTTGTAACATTTTCCAGGCAAGTATATCCATGGAAAATTGAACTTTAGTTTCATTTATCTTTGAGATCATTGCTCCTATTGATACTCTGCGTGTACCATACTTTGTGTACACCTCCTCTTGCATGGAATCCTTAGTTTCTATCACATCATTCAAATCATATCCTTTTATAGGAAGGTATGATACTCGACACATTATTTTGACATCGACCTAATATGTCTTATCTAGCTAGAAGACCCTGCCATGTAATGATATGAGTAAGAACTAGATGCATGAATTGATGGGTGGGATGTGGAAAAAATGTGGGTGGTCCACTAATGATAGTATCCTTGATTGTTTGAGGGAATTTTCCCATTTCCTGGTGACCACTAACGATTTTCCCTCTACCCCTATAATAACCTATGCGTACGCATCGAAGCACAATTCCAGAAACTTCACCTCATATTGTATGTTGAAATATACATATTTAAGTTGGGGGACCTTTCCTAACATTAGGCCTCTAATCCCTACATTGGTTGGTATTTCAGGATCGAGCACATGTTGGTCCTTTACTTCCTATATTTTCTTCCGCTCTTTAGGATTGCTTGTAGAATCCATTATCCTTATTGATTTCTTTGTGCATTTTTTTTTTGTTCTTCCACCCTTTGCTCATGAGCCCTGTTATAGTATCACCATGGAAATCATGACTTGGAAGGGTAACATGCATTGAATTTCCTACACTGACTCGATAAAAATTCTAATGATCTTTGCTATCTCTGTTGCTATACACTCCACCCTCTTCTTATTTCTCTGCACTCTGAAAATAATGAATGGAGGTGGTGCCTTTGAGTGTTAAATACTAGTTGGGTGACTTCCCCCCAACGATATCCATCTACTTAGCTATTTAGCTAGGCTTATTCCCATAGTTAATTTTGGCCTATGGTAGGCTTCACTTCCTTAACTATTATATGCCATGGGAAATTATTTCCATAATTGATTCCAATTTTCCATGAAACCATCACCTATCCTAGTTCTAACTACCTACCTCTCCACTGTCGTATCCACCTGCATCTTAGTAGCCACCTATCACATCTAGTTTTTCCATCCTTTGGTTTATACTCAGGAATTTGTACCTTAATATCCTATGAATCTTCTAAATATGTTTCAGGTACAACCTATCTCATCCTTCTTTATGGTTGTGAGCTCTCTAATATGCCTGATTATTACATCTTTTATGACTAATATATAATTCTAAATATTAATCTAACCCTATGGAGTGCCTATCCACCGTGCACTTACCTCCTATGCAATTTATGTTATTAAAGTGCATCTGACCCCTTTGGGCTGTGATACTTCTCCAATCGAATTTTATTTATCATCCCCTACCATGGCCTCTTGTTGTGTTTTGCTAATTTCATTGCACCAAATGCACTAATGTACCAAAGTATGAATTACCCTAACCCATGCATGTATAGATTACATGATTGTCTAGATTTTTCCATCAAATAATGGTACACATAGATCACTTTTTGCATGATAAATTTTGGCTACCAATGGAAGATGAAATCAGTGATCCTTAAAAATACCTTCTTCTATGCAGGGACATCCGATGTAAACTTGAACATTGCACATAATTGAATGCACACTTTCTGCTAGTCCCATGTTTTCCTTCTCATATCCTCTTGGATGTACCAGCTTCTGGGTACCATATCCATGGTATGGAAAAACCTATGAAACCAATGTGCTCTAGGAATCTTTTTGGTTGTCAAATTCCTCTCATAGAAAAACATATTCTCTTTATGATCTTCAGTACCCTTGTACAAGTTCATTAATTCAAAGTGGGTTGTGGGATGGAACTTTCTTTGATACACTCCAACACCAGTGCATAGGTATTCTTTTGACTACTGCATCCATGGAAAAAAACCTTTGGGTATCAAGAACACTCTCCATTTGTGCTATGAATGTGTCTACCAAGCATGTCCCATCAAGCCTCGATAGGTTTCAAAACTCTTATCCGATCCAACACACGTCTTTGGTGATTTGTGCACATCTCTTGGTTGATACCACATACAACATATTCTTCCATCTTGCCATTACATCCTATGAATCTATATCATACGAAAGAAACTTCTCCAACTTATTTCACCATTAGCTTTCAGATTCACTTAGTTTTCCTTTCATCGTGTTATGTTGTATGTGTTCTCTATGATTGAGCTCTATGCATATTCATTCATCATCTCATTATATATGTCTCTCTCATTTGGATCCAGTTGAATAATAACGCACACTGTGTCTATCTCAAAGGACATCTTTCATTGCCTCAAATTTACTATGACATTGTTATTGACTTCCCAATATTCAATGCCAAGTAGAGATATATAGGGGTCTGAGTCATCCATAATTTCAATCACTTCAAAGTTTTCTTTATTTTTTACCCATCAATGTTCACTTCCACTTGTTGTATCCTACCAATAGGATAATTTATTTATTGGTAATAAAGACTAAGTTGAATGGGGAACCAAACCAATTTTTCTTTACCCATCAACTCCCATGATTTCTTTGGCAAGATGTTCATGTCATATCATAGGTCCAACATGACATTGTCCATCTCATAACTTCCTAGCTCAACTGTCATCTTGAATTCTCTTCCCATGCACTTCTTCCTGCTTACATGACACACATATCATTCTAGTAACGAGGAAGAAATACAAACATTGATCTCCCCTTCCTCCATACATATTTGTAACATGTGGGTTAATTTATTTGAAACTATAGGTTCACCCAAACCTTAAGACAACATCACAAGAGGTCACTTACCTTGTCTTTTATTTTATCCTTGGGGTAAGTGTTGCACTATTTTTCCTTTCACCATGTATTGTAACTCTTCAAACACATGTTTCTATTCTACTTCCCTATGCACTGAGTGTTGCAATCATTCACGTGCGGGGGCCTCTTCCAACACCCTTTGCATCATACATTGTAATTATTCATGTCTGTGGGCCTCTTCCATCACCCTCTGTGCTATGCATTGCAATTCTTCGAGCACGTTCTCCTCTTTGAGTGCCCTCTACACGTCATTCAAGAACTAATTTTGTTGCATCACATCAAAATTAGGAGGTGCTTGCTGCTTTTCTGATCTTTCCTTCTACATTATGATTTGAACTCTCTCCTCATTATAGGTCATTTACCATACAGAAGGCTTCTTAGGTTACCACCCATACATATTCTTCTTCTTTTGGCTTCTAATATTCACATGAATCAAAAATCACCATGTTGTAGTTCCCCCTTGTTTCTTCCCATTTGGCCAATAACTCTAGGAAATCCTTCATGACATGGTCTACACTAAAATAATACCCACATAGTGCACATGACTTGGTACAAAATTGCGAAAAATGGTCTATCTTTCCACAGTGAAAACAAGTGGGTGGTCTTCATCCTCCACCACTATATCCTCTTCCTTTTCCTCTTTAGCCTCCTTGTTATCCTCCTTTGTCAAAGCCTTCCCAGTTAAATTATCTGCAATATCCACCCTTATTATCTTATTGGACTTGGTTATCATCTACATTGTGATCCTTCATTAACTACAACGACTGATAGTTGTGTTATAGCCTTAATTTCCACGCTATAGGGATAGAAAGGAAAACAGTAGAAGATGAAATCCAAGACATAGATCTAGCTTAATATTTAGATAATTTTTGTAGGGTGTTTCTTGTCATACATGGACAATAAGTTACATGTTGCATGTCATCTATAGTTCAACCCATGACACCCTTTGTAACCTTCTATATTCACAAAGTTTCGAAGAGATGAACAAGGGATGAGTTTTTTTTTCGTGGAATGATCCTTGTAACTCACCTAATTCAAGTCTCCATTGGTATATAAAATATCTACAAGCTCTCCCAAGCCTCTTCCAAGGATATATACAAATAAGGAAAATTTTCAGCAAGAGAGAAAGAAGAATGATTTACAGATCTATGTTATCAAAATTCATAGGTACTTCTCCATCTACATTAGTTGTAGTCAAGTTGCCTATCTTGGTTGAAGAGTTGAGGAGGAGAAAGAAGCAAGGGGAAAAGAGGAATGCATATACACTAAGAGGTAATTATATTGATTTAATTTCATTATCCAGATTAATATATCATTGGTTTTCTCCTATGAATGTTTATTTTCATGCATAAATGTTCAGATCTGATTTGTTTTACTATAGATCAGGTTAGATCAAAGCTAGATATATGATTCTAACACTATGAAGATATGTAGGAAGGAATTTATTATCTCTTATGTGTATAGAGAAGGTTTTAGAAGCTAGATATGGAACTTCAGGACTGCAACAACTAGGACATACAAAGGAAAACCTTCAAGAAAAGGTATGTTATTCCACAATTTCTTAGTTTAATTTTGAATCCAATTTCTTGATTCTAAAGGAAAGACGTAGAACTCTAGCCATTTGTTTGTCTAGGATTAGTAGGAAAATCCTAGGGAGATCTTAATATCCACCCTTGAGATATTCTCCATAAAAAAACTAGCGACTCCCTTGGGGAAGGATCTTTGATTCTTCTCTAGGTTAGAATATCTTGCCTTTTATCTTCTGTTTTTATTTCATTTTTTATTTCCTGATACTCCATCAGATGTTGGATCCCCCAGATTTGATTGGATTTGGGTTATATATCTCTTTTTGAAAACTTATGCAGTGTGTTTCTTGTTGCACTATTGCTGACAAGTGACATGTCATGTGTTACAGGTCATATGACCCTTAACACCCCCTATAGATTAAGAAAATTGTATAATTACTAGATCTTTGTTATCATATCTGATTTTTCTAGTCTTTGGGATCTATGATTAGTCTGTACCTATATATATTGTCTCTGATGGTGTCCTTTTGTCACACCTTTTGTCTTCAATTTTGGTTTGAAGTGTATTTGTGTGGATTTCTTGGATTGCTTGTGTACACTTTTTTGTTATCTAGTTATCCATTGAAGTTGGGAAGTGCACCCAACATATCTGATAAGATTTGGTAGTGTCTGGTATCAACTGTATTTATTTTTTCTTTCCTCTTGTGATTGGTTCTCATTACTACATCCAATTTCATCAGTAAGCTTTGGGTGAGAGTATTCTAGAGATATTGGAGTGGGATTTTCAACATCACTACCAATTTCCTATAGATCTTTCTTGTTGATTTGATGGTTTTTCATTTGTAGATTGTGTTCTTGATTATAGTAAGAAACCATTTTCATCACATTTGGAAAAATGAACAAAAAAAAAATCTTTTCATGCTTACAAGATTTTGAAGCATTATGTAATGTCCCCTTCCAATTGATCATGATGGAGGATGACTGAATAGCCTATATGATTCCCATAGGCTATAGTCAACAAGGAAAAATGAAGTCAAGGAAGTTTATTTGGTGTCACTAGGTTAAAATAATGACAAATCCTAAAGTGACATTAAATAAAATAAATAATTATATTTAAATGAAATTGGAGGAAAAATAAAGTGAGGGTTTGATTTGGTCAAAAAGGGGAAAGATCTAGAAGGTTAGAGGAAGGACAAATAGAGGACTGGCCATTCTCTTTGGAATTGCGATTTTATCTTTCATTTTGGGGTGATCTTTGAGCCATTGTTTCATTGGGGTTTAGAAAAACACTTACACTATTGCAATTTGGTTTCAATGGTGCAATATCCACCCTAGATAGACAAGAGGGGAATCCACCTAAGATTTCCATTGGAGCTTCAATTAGAGGTTGTATAGGGAGTTCACGAAGATCTTACAGGAGAGGAAAATCCATAATTTTTCAAGTAACATGAGGTTTTCAAAGAAACTATGATTGAGGGCATCCCTATGGGTTGAGCACATGGTGTCCTGCGTGGCCCCGCCAAACATCCAATAGTTGTCTCGTGAGGACCTATGTGATTGGGGTTGTAACAATCCATTTGGATCAGGTTTGTGAGGGTTAAAGGAGGTATTAGAAGGCTTCTAGTAGAGAATAAACTATTGGAGTAGAGTGTCATAGGGATTGAAGAACCTTGAAGCAATGAGCATCATAGATTGGCTTCATCCCATGTTTTCTTGTATTGTTTATGTTAGTATTTTTGTAGTTGTCTTACATCCATTAGAATTCTGTGTTCAAGAGTATTTTGCATCTATTATAACAACCATTATATATCATTTTATTGTTGTGATTGGGGGTTTCCATCCATAATAATATTCCATCTACTCTATTTTCTATGTAATGGAAGCATGCAATATGTTTGACAATATTCCTATATGAGAAAACTATTTGTAAGGAGATAAAAACATAATTAATACAAGTGTTTGACATATTTACTCAAGAAGAAATACCAATTTTGGATAGAACACATAATATTCCCACCTAGCCTAGTTGGTGACATTACAATTGTATTAGAGATGGTGATCTTTCCAGCTTGTGATTTCTTGAGGCATTGCTTCCAAGGAAAACTAGAGGAAGAGGGAAACAACCCACCCCAAGATTAGAGTCAAAATCAGTAGAAGTAGAGGGACTTATGGGGGATAATCCAAAATATAGGACCATACAACTGTTGGAAATTATAGATAATGAGCAATGACAATTAACACAAGTCTTAACACAATTCTTTTCAGGAAATCAAGCAAACCAAAACCAGGGAGGTACCAATGGGAACCATGCATAGGCCATCCATATAGGTGGTAGAACTCCATAAGAGAGTAATAACTATATGTCAACACATAGTGTCTTCCAGGTAGGTAGCACAAAGGTACCTAGACCATTATTACCACCATTCCTTGAGGAGCGGTGTATAGGAGCATCATAAAAATAGGGGGTGGATGAAATGAACTCCTACTTTAGAGATTATCAATTTCTAGAAGAAGGATCCCAAAAAACCATGTCTTACAATGACTACTACAACCTCAGGATGAGGAACAAACCCAAGGTGAGACATAATCAACAAAATTTTGATCTTATGTGCAAATTGGGAAAGATGACTATCCCATATTTTAATGAATCTAACAAGTGCACAACCCAAGCATGGGTACATAAGTTTGAAACTCATTTCCATATTAATCCAATGATAGAGGCAGAGGCGATCAATTTTTACACCCTACAATTGGATGGATAGGCTCATGAGTGGTGGTACCATGGGCTATTAACATTAGGGCATTCCAACATTACATCATATGATGATATCACCCAGAGGATGATGTATATATTTGATAGGAAGGATCCTGAGTTCCATTTCAAGGAATTGGCACAAATGAGGCAGACAAGTACATCAAAGGAATATGGAATTCCATTCATGGTTATTTATGTTTCTACGCAGAAAATGGTGATACTATTCACAGAGGGCTTGTTTGAACCCTTAAGAGGTTGGGTGAAGGATTTCAAGCCAAACACACTACAAGAAGCTATCATGAAGACCCAGGATATGGAAGAAATAGTCCCCAAGAAGACATCGAAAAAAATATTTATCCCATATATGGTTTAGGTGTCAAAACCTCCCTATAAGACATGGAAAGGGAAGGACAAGTTGGATGAGGAAACTCAGAGAGAACTAAGGAGGAAGAATCCTTGATACAATTTCAAGGAGTTGTGGGAACTAGGTCATTGTTGTATGGGAAAATCTAAAGTCCATTATATTGAGGTAGTTTCCAATGAGGATGATGATGATGAGGGAACTGGACAAGATAATGGTCAGCCATCACACCTCAATGCTATAGATAATGCACCATTGTAGGATAGCACCAAGGGAGTGACCATTTCCACACTTTTAGGAGTCCCTAAATACTACACCTTTAGGGTCGGAGGCATTGTGCAAGGGTAGAGGGTTACAACATTGATTTATGGTGGGGCCACCCATAACTTCGTTGATGTTGCACTTGTCACCAAGAGAAAAATCCCCCTGGTGGACTTTGAGGGATTCAATGTGGTAGTAGCAGATGGGTACAACATAGAATGTACTCAGAGGACCAGGGAATTGGAAGTAACATTGGGAAACTATACATTGACCAATGAATTTTTGTCAGATATTTAGCATACACTCATGTGGTGCTAGGAGTTCAGTGGTTGTATGCATTAGGATATATCCACATGAATTATAGGGACACGAGGATGGATTTCCAGGACAAGAGTGGATAGAGAGTCATCCTAAGAGGTATGTTTATAGGAACCCTAAGATCATGTGTAACCAATGCATTGATGCCCTTTTTATAAATAACGGTGTGGCTTGTGCAACAAAGTGCTTGATCACCATGGAGAAGCCATCATAGGATCTCCAAAATTACCATGCGGATATCCAGGCATTGCTTGGAAAACATGAAATAGTGTTTGAACCATTTCCGGTAGGGAGACCATGTGAGAGAGGATTTTATCATGTCATTGAGCTAGAAGAGGGATTGAATCTCGTGATCACCACACCCTACAAGAATATGAAGAGGCTCAAGGATGAAATAGAGAATTCCATAAAGGAGTTTCTAGATATGGGACATATCAGACCTATTTCTAGTCCCTTCGCTTCTTCATTTGTACTAGTGAAGAAGAACAATGGAACTATGAGCATGTGCATAGACTACAGGGAATTGAACAAGAAGACCATAAAAAATCAATACCCAATACCCAAGATAGATGATATTCTAGATGAGATGCATGGGGCAGTGTGTTTTTCAAAGGTTAATATAGGATCATGATACCACCAGATTCAAGTCAGAGAGGAGGATATCCATAAAACAACATTTAGGTGTCATTATGGGAACTATGAATTTCTAGTCATGCCCTTCGGGTTGACTAATGCACTTGATACCTTCCAGTCATGCATGAACCATATCTTCAACAAATAGTTGAATAAATTCTTACTTGTGTTCTTTAACAATCTTATGATCTACAAAAAGACATGGGAGGAAAATTTGAAGCATGTGGACAATATTCTCACCATTATGTAGGAGTAGTCACTTTTTTTCAAGGAGGAAAAGTGTGAATTTGGGTTAACAAAGATCCTCTATATAGATGTGATTGGTGTTGAGGGATTAAAGGTACCTCACAGATCTGTGAGGATTATTCAAGATATGCATTTATTATAGGTTCTTTGTGAAAGTATTTTCATAATTGGTTGTGCCATTGAAAAACCTCTCCAAGAAGGGGGGGTTCTGATAGTCAGAGGATGCACACGTAGAATTCGACAGAATGAAGAGGGTGATGAGAAATTTCTTAGTATTGGCACTTCCATTTTTCACACAACCTTTTTTCCTAGAGTGTGATGCATCCAGTGAGGGGATAAGAGTAGTATTGATACATAATTGACACCCAATAGCTTTTGAGAGATGAAATCTAAGAGAGCTAGAGAAGCTCTATCCAATCTATGATAAGGAGATGTTTTCCATCATGCATGAATTGGCCAAGTTCAGATAGTACATGATAAAAGGGTGCTTTGTGGTTAGGATGGACCACAACAACTTGAGATATTTCTTGGAGCAATAATATATGAATGTGAGGAAATATAAATGGGTGAATAAGGTGCAAGCATTTGATTTTGACATTGAGTATGTAAAGGGGAATAAGAACATAGTTGTTGATGCCTTATCTAGGAGACCTGTAGTCTTATCCATAACAAAGATTTCAATAGCCTGGAATTCCATTCTTTGGGTGGAATACTCCAAGAACACCTTCTTCTGTGAGATGATGGAGGGAAGTATTTAGGATGATAGGTATAGGGTAGTGGATGACATCATCTACTACAAAGATAAGATATATCTTGTCCCTGATTCCAAACTGAAGGTAAATATTTTGAGGGAAGCACATGATGCACCACTGACAGGGCACCAGGGGTATCTGAATATCTATAGGAAAGTGAGGGAGATATTCTTCTGGAAGAATATCAAGGAGGATGTACTTTTTCATGTGAGGGAGTGCATGATTTTCCAACATAACAAGTTAGAGTTTACACATTCTGGGGGATTGCTTCAACCATTGTTGATTCTGGAGCAGAAGTGGGATAATGTCTCCATGGACTTCATTACAAGATTTCCAAACATGTATGGAAGGGACTATATCTATGTATCTATGTGGTAGTGGATAGATTGACTAAATATGTGCACTTCATTGTCATTTCCTCACAGTACAACACATCTTAGGTAGCATATCTATTCATCATGGTGGTGTTAATAATCCATTGTCTTCCAAGGAAAATAGTCAGTGACTGGGATAGTAGGTTTCTCAACACATTTTGGAAGGAGTTGTTCAGGTTAAGTAGGACATATTTGACACCTAGTGCTAGCTACCACCTCCATATAGATGGGAATACTGAGATAGTAAAAAAATGGATTGAGGGGTACCTAAGGAACTATGTGTCATAGAAGTAGTGGGAATGGATAAAGTGGTTTCATCTTGAGGAGCAATTTTATAATACCACTCATCACATGTCCATTAGGATGAGCCCATTTAGGGTATTGTATGGCTATTATGCACTATCTTTTGTGGGTTTGGAATTTGGGGAGAGTAGAGTTACCAAGGCAAAATATTGGATGTAGGAAAGAGAGGACATACTGAGAATCTTGAAGGATAATTTGTAGGTGACTCAGAATCAATAAAACATGTATGCATATAGGAATAGGGTGGATTGAAGCTTTGATTTTTGGGACCTAGTATTTATTAGGTTTCATCCATACAAACAATCATCATTGAAAAAGAGTGGTGTAGAGAAGCTGAATCCTTTATTTGTGGACCCTACAAAGTGATTATGAGAGTTGGGGAGGTAGCATACAAGCTGGAACAACTAGAGGGTAGTAGGATCCACAACACCTTCCATGTATCCTACCTCAAGAATACATTGGGACAACAAGTCACTTCTTCAGTAGATCTTCCTCCACTAGATGAGGAAGGGAAGTCGATTTTAACTCCCGAGAGGATTGTTGATGTCAAGGAACAAAGGCTGAGGAGTAGAGTCATTCGAGAGTACTTGGTTTTGTGGAGAGGAGTTCCCACATAAGATGTTACTTGGGAAGGAGAGAAGATCTTACAACACCCTGATATGGAGTTTCTTGAGGAAAAACAATCTTGGGAAGGGAGGACAATAATGTCCCCTTCCAATTGATCATGATAGAAGATGACTCATTAGCCTCTATGAATCTTGTAGGCTATAGTCAATAAGGAAAATGAGAGTCAAGGAGTTTTATTTGGCGTCAGTAGGTTAAAATAATGACAAATCCTAAAGTGACATTAAATAAAATAAATAATTGTATTTAATTGAAATTGGAGGGAAAATAAAGTGAGGGTTTGATTTGGTCAAAAAGAGGAAAGATCTAGAAGGCCGGAAGGAGGATACATAGAGGGGTAACCATTATCTTTGGAATTATGATTTGATATCTAATTTTGGAGTGCTCTTTGAGCCATTGTTTCATTAGGGTTTAGAAAAACCCTTCCACTACTATAGTTTGGTTTCGGTGGTGCAATATCCACCCTTTATAGACAAGAGGGGAATCCACCTAGGATTTCCATTGGATCTTCAATTGGAGGTTGTGTAGGGAGTTTGTGAATATATTTTAGGAGAGGCCAATACAAAATTTGGAGGTAATAGGAAGGTTTCAGAGAAATCTTGATTGAGGGAATTCCCGTGGGTTGAGTATAGGGTGTCCTATGAAGCCCTGTTAGACATCCAACAATCATCCCATGATGACCTATACGATTAGGGTTGCAAAATGTCGCTTGGATTTGTTTAGTGAGTGTTATAGGAGGGATTGGAAGGCTACTAGAAGAGTGGATACTATTGGATCATGGAGTCATAGTTCTTGGAAGGCTTTGAAGCAGTGAGTATCATAGATTGGCATCATCACATGTTTTCTTGTATTGTTTATGTTAGTAGTTTTCCAGTTGCATTGAAACCATCAGACTTGTCTGTTTAGGATTATTTTGTAGCTATTATTATAACCATTGTATATCATTGTAATGTTGTGATTTGGGGTTTCCATCCATAATAATATGCCAAGGTTATCTGCTCTATTTTTTATGTAATGGATGCATGCAATATGTTTGAGAATTTTTTTTGTAAGGAGTTAACAACAGAATTAATACAAGTGTTTGACATATTTAAAAAAGAAGAAATAACAATTTTGGATAGAACACATAATATTCCCACACTACTGGAATTATCTCAAAATACGACGACAATATGTCGGTGAGTTGACGCACTACTGTTGCATATCCAACGAAACTTGACTAAATGTTTCATTGGTGAAATTTTGTCAGATAATCCGACAAAAAAATGGGCATCAGATATCTAACACAACCACGTTGGTCTTCTGATCGACATAGTCCAGGAAAAAAATCCAAATTCACCATTTATTTTGATACCTATGCGTCGAAACATAGACACAAGACTCTGACGCTTATACAGTCCCTCCGACGGAGGTGTTGTATCTACGACACTTACATTTCGTTGGACATCTGATGTCACTTCATGGGGAAATTTCGTCGGGGCATGAATAATTGTACAGTTCCTTCGACGGAGGTGTTGTATCTCCAACACTTATGTTTCGACAGATATACGATGCCCCTTCATTGGGGACCGTCATCGACTTACCGACGCGTGTATAGTCACTTTGACGGAGGTGTTTGATCTCTAGCTCTTACGTTCATCGGATATCCGAAAGTGATATTCGAAAAACATACATTTTGGAGATACAAAACCTTCATTGAAGGGACTATACAATCGTCGACAATCCGATGAACAAGTGAATATATAAAAAAATAAAAATAAAAAAATATTAATTCACTAATGAAACTTGATGCCCCCTTTGTGACAACACAGGTATTCCAACAGAGGACGAACACCTTCAGTAACCACTCA
>CBVK0100069840.1:0-14678 GCA_900067695.1 Picea abies
GTTCCAGTCAAGGTGACAGTGTGGACTGTGAACCTAGGCATTGTGCCTCCGAGGACACACTAAGTGAAAAGGACTTAGCTCACGTTTGCAAGTGTGTATAAGGACGGCAACACCATGTACATGTTAATTTTAGCCCAGGAGGGGGGCGCTCCAATTAAGGAAGCTTCCAAAATGTTTCTAATGATCACATGGCTAAAATAAACACAAATATAATTTCGAGCAAGATGTCTTTGCAGATCTGGGATCATTCTGCAAGTTAAAGTTTATTTTTTCATCTCAGATCATTCAAGAAGTCCCCTCTGTGGCTAGCACACACTAGCCTGAAACGAAGAGGAACTGGATTGGGGTAATAACTATCTGATTCCTAGTTACCTTGTTACCAGACAGTTTCAACTTTCAACTGTTAACATGACTAATACATTACGATCAACATAAACCTAGAACATATCATTACGATAACACTTGAAGCACAAGGTGCATGCAACTAGTTGATGCCAGGCACTTGTGTATTTACTATTTGTGTTATTGATTTCTTTTTTGGGGTGATATAACTTCATGGCTCTGTATCTTAATCTTGTCATTTAGAAATCTTTATTTGACTTGTGTGAAGACAATAAGTTGCAGTAACTAGATGAAATTCACATATCATGCTATCTGCCAAGCCCCCCAAGAGTCTGTCACTCTTTATGACTTCCATATGGTGACTGAAATGCAGTTGTCAAATTTAACCAGAAATTTTAAAACAGAACTTAATATATTATGATAATATTAATTTTTTGACAAGAAATACCTTTGTCAGAAATCCATGACCAAAGACAGTTGCTGGAAGTTTTAGATTTGCAGACATTAACATTGCAGGCCAGTAAACTGCATGGA
This sequence comes from Picea abies, assembly GCA_900067695.1. Taxonomy (NCBI): domain Eukaryota; kingdom Viridiplantae; phylum Streptophyta; class Pinopsida; order Pinales; family Pinaceae; genus Picea; species Picea abies. The sequence continues at coordinate 877 of CBVK0100069840.1, forward strand.
ATCTTAATATGTCCTGCAAAAGAAAACAATCAATGAAAAACGTCTAAGATATCACCCTAATATTTTATTTTATTTCCTTTCTAGTAGGCATGATAATAATAATAATAATCTAATTTTCAGGTCACAGCCAAACCAGACACCAAATTGGTGTATGAGACCCCCTTGTTCATGGGACAAAGAGCCCCCTCAGTGCAGCGATTTGACTGCTAAAGTCTACGGAGGTGTACATACCCTACCCCCCTCTGGATTTGAACCTGTGGCCTCCGAGGAGGAAACACATGTTCTTAACCATTATTGAAAGGCCTCTGATCCAGGCTTATAGTCCAAGGGGATTCAAGGCAGTGACTCCTGTGGAAATGTGTCTTGGGACATGTCCACAGTGAGAAAAGCAAGACTCTTTTTGCATTGTTTTAAAATTCAAGCAGTTCCCAAAGGGTTAACATGAGCTGTCAACTGCTCATCCATGTACAAGGTGAACTTGTATGCAGTCAACTGCTCATCCCTGTAGCAGGCAAAATTCTTTCCAGACTATTAGTTGGTGAACTTATATGCAGTATGATGTATCATGAAACACACATTTATACCCGTTGTCCTATAAGGAAATTGACCAAAGGTGGATACTGATGATGGAGATACCTTCCCTATTAGATGCAAAGACGCTGGCCACCCTCCTGCCACTGCGTTATCTAGTGTTGGCTCATTTTCATCTTTCAATAACGCAGATATGTACCTGCAAAAAAATAAACTCAAAGGTTAGCAGTGAGGGATTCCAGTATATAATTGGGAAGGATAAACTCCCAATCTACAGTCCTTGTTTTTTAGCTTCAAATTTTATATGCATACAATCAATGCTCTGGGCATAGTGAGAATTGAACAGATTATGTCCACAAAAAGTGTAATGTCCCTCCTTATGGCTGATATAAATTACTACTCACTGCTGTAGTAATCTAGTGATTTTTCTGAATTACTACTTTCGTCAAACACTTGTCTAATACACCCAAACCCCCTGTAGTAACCCTTTTTCCATTGCTGTAATGTTTTCTGTATGTTATTGGTTCAGAACTTATGACAAACACTTTGCTGGCCTGTCCAACCCACTGTTAAACCCCCCCTTTTTGGGCTGCTATATGGTTTAAGTATACTTCTGATTCATGGCTCTGTCAAACACTTGGTCTATGGGTTCAAATCCAATACAAATTACCTATGTTTGCTGCGGTTATGTTTGTGTGTGGTTGCTGGTATATATCATATTAACTGTTGGGTTAAAACTTTCTTCAAACAGTTTGTAACCATCCCATCATACCACTGTAAATTCACCTTCTTGCTGTTGTTGTATTTCCTTTCTGAATTATGGTTTTGAATGTTTATTGTGTTTTACAAAACATGCATGAAGTGGGTGCCAAACAACTTGCTTATTGCATTCAATTATATAGAAACAGAGTACAATGGATAATAACTCAAATAGATCACTCTAACAGCAAATATAGCATCAACTCTGGTACAAATCTACTATAATCTCTGACCTGTTACAGTTGTTTGATTGTTCTGGACTAATAGTAAAGAGTAAATGCAGAGAGATTACTCCAGCTGTTGGTGATGGTCATACTGAAACAAATTTGGGTTGAATCAGCCCTCCCAATATGGTGTCCAAGAAGGTTTGGTCACCACACAAAGGGATGCTGCCCCCAGACACCTAAAACTCAGCCTGCACTATAATTCTCGGCCCCAACAAAAAGAGAGAACTGCTGCTGGAGAAGAACTCGGCACCACCAGCAGAGACACGACCCTCCCACAGGGTATGTGCGCCCCCTACAGCAGAATTCGGCCCCTTCAAATATATCTCGACCTCTCCACCAAGAAGTCAACCCACACCTGCAGACTCGACCTCTTTGCCAACCGAACCTGGCTGCTACTAACTAACTCGACCCACAAACAAGGAAACGGCTGTCCACAATAGAACTCGATATCTATGTAAACGAACTCAGCCCTCACTTATGGATTCGGCCTCCTTACTAAAGAAACTGGCCACCAATCCAAGGGTTTGATCCCTGCACACGAAAATCGGCCTCTACAAGTAACAAAACACCTCTCCACAAGCACGTCGATCTCCTCCAAGTCAAACTCAGCTCCACAACAAAACCCTCTGCAACTAAATGAGATGGATCTCCTCAACAGTAGACACAAATGGAAGATCTGAATGATCTCCCCTCCTAATGGCTAGGGTGGGTCTCTCACCACCGAAACCTGACTAGCTAGGGTGGAATCTTTCACCACCGAAACCAATCCAAAGTAGGGTTTACTCCAAACCCCCAAACGCTCCAAGAGCTCTCCAAATCAAATCAGAAATAATCATCAACATAATGAGAGGAAATAAACCCCTATCTCTTCTTTATACCCCTTTCACCTTTTTTCCCTTCAAATGACTTTTTAATTCATCTTTAATATTTTCTCCTAAAATCACTATTAATTTAATAAACCTTTTATTCCAAAAAGTGATTTATTTAACTTTAAAGCATTCACGGCCACTGAAAGTCACTTTTTCATCATCTCAACATTTAGAGTTTTTTTTCCCGGTTTCAACGAACTATTACACTAGTGTACTTGTTACCTCTCCAAGAGGTAGCATATATTTTCACTTGGGTACACCATTGTAAGCCCAAGGATGCAAGTTAAAGCTATGTAAACCATAGTGGATGATTATGTAGTGGACTTCTAGACTTGGTCCGATCAGGATCAGTCCCCTTATGTCCTTGTCTCATCATCTCTCGTCCTAGATAGGATTGGAGTGTGATGTTTCGTTCCCAAGAGTAGGCCAGCAGGGAGTGACTTAGTAGTCTATGTGTTCCCGTAGACTATAGTCAGGCACAAACAGGGAACAAAGAGAGAAATAAGGGTGATTTTGTGGCTAAATGATGAATTAAGCCAAAAAGCATAGGAAAAGTCACTTAAGCCCTAAAATTCTACTTTCTCCATATGAAGTCCAATGAGGTTGGAACCACTCTCAAACATCCTGAAACAATTAATGGTAATGTTAAAAATTTAAGTAAAAGGATGAAAATGAAAGATAAAGGAGAATGTCACTTTTACTTTAAGAATTTAACATTACCATTAATTACTAGGGTGGGTGGAATTGAGGGGGTGGGCTCCACTTAGAAATCCTTGATGGTGATGATGATGGCTGTTAATTTGCCTCCACAATGATTGAGGAAGACCACAAACCCTTCTCCTTCCTTCTCCACAAAGAATGATTTAGAAATGACCCAAAAAAAATCAAAAATCGCCCTTATACGCGCGGATTAAAGATGCCCAGCGACTTTTACAGTCGAATCGCGACTTTTAAGGTAAAAGTCGCCGACTTTTACAAAAAGTCGCGACTTTTTCCAGGGTAAAAGTCGACAGGGGGAAAAAGTCGCGACTTTTTCAATAAGTCGCGAAAAATCGCCGACTTTTACAACACTGATGTAAACCATAGTGGATGATTATGTAGTGGACTTCTAGACTTGGTCCGATCAGGATCAGTCCCCTTATGTCCTCGTCTCATCATCTCTCGTCCTAGATAGGATTGGAGTGTGATGTTTCGTTCCCAAGAGTAGGCCAGCAGGGAGTGACTTAGTAGTCTATGTGTTCCCATAGACTATAGTTAGGCACAAACAGGGAACAAAGGGAGAAATAAGGGTGATTTTGTGGCTAAATGATGAATTAAGCCAAAAAGCATAGGAAAAGTCACTTAAGCCTAAGTCAACGAAGAATTAGAACGAAAAGGTACTGAAGGGGGACTTAATTAATTTATTACTCACCTTAAGAGGAAAAGTGCCTAGCTTAAGTGATGTCAATGGTGAATTAGATCAGGAAGAGTATAAAGGGAGGAATTCGTTCTCATTCCTTATTATGTTATGAATTGATGTTGAGATATTTGCAGAGGAGGAGGAAATCGACCACCTTGTTGTTTTGTGGATTTTTGGAGGAAACCACCACCATTGATCGGTTTCAGTGTAGAGAGACACACCCTAGCCTATCGAAGATACCATCCAGGTATTTCACCGTGCATTACAGTGTCCAGTTCAGTGATTGCACAACTCAGCCAATGAGGGCGCAAGTGATTGAGAGAGGGTTTGTGCAGTCGCTTGAGACAGTTCAGATTTGGCCGATTCCTTTCGACCCATTAGAGAGCTAGTCAGGGCGCACCTATTGAGGCACCTGTCGTCAATTTCCGAACGTGGAATCTTCCAAAAAGCGGAAAACAGTCATTTAGGGCACAACTCTTGAGGAAGCACATTTGGGGTTCCAGGGGACATTCCGGGGAAGATCTAAGGAATCCCTTCCGACCCATTACAGAGGAGAACAAAACGATCGTTTTGAGCTACACATCGTCAGATTCCACCGATGGAATCAGTAGGGCGCACTCATTGAGCCCAGGAGGTGCGCAAACGCCCAGGGGGTGTCATCCGAAGCTTCAGAGATCAGATCTTCAGTTCGACGGTCATGAGGATCAACCTAGAGGCCAAGGCACATCTTTTGAGACAGTTTCCAGCTCATTCCGACGGGTATCGTCATCCGGGCAAGTTTTCTGGATTCTACAGCAGTTACCATGAGTTGCCAGACTGCTTTTTGCCAATCTATCCATGCATGCGTAGACCAGCACCCATTCTTCTGATCACGGGTATTTCTTATCAATTGATTTGTATTCCAGTGACGATCCATGAGATCTAACTGACGATTATTATATCTGCTTCCAGTTATTATTGTATTTCCTGCTTTTTCCACATTATATATATATCAGGGAGTTGTGTTGTCCTTATTTCGCATGCATTGTCTTATATTGCTAAACACATAATAAACTAGAACACACATGCGAAAATCACCAAGCAAGTTCACACAATAACTCAAACGCATTCAGAAACCCCCAAAGTATCAGATTCAGTTGCCAAAACCATAGTTCAACAGTAGATATCCAAATCAGTTGGATCAGGGATATTTCAGTGGTATCAGAGCCTTCTTCCTGCCAGCCTGTGAAGAAGTGCTTCTCATGATCCCATGATTCTGGGAACAGGTGAAGAATACCCTGATGGTCGAGGACATCGTTATCGCACAGTTTGTAGTTAGGATAATGGATAGATGAAAAGAGATCAAACTGGCGTAACTGAACCAATCCCACCCACTGTCACCTCGATGGGAAGGTTCTTTCTGTTTAGGGAAGTAAGGCCCAGGGGAGTCGTCCCCAGTAACTTGGGGTTATGAGAAGGCAAGAGGTTTTAGCAAGGTTAAGTGATAATGATCCCCCTCACAAGTCACCACCAAATTAGAAAGTCCTAGCTTATAGCCAATAAATATGCCCAGAAGTAATAACGAATAAGATCACCTGCCCGAGAACAAGACAACAATAAAACGATGCATATGCAAGCTTGCTTGCTGATTTGTACTTCATATGATCAATGACTTTCTTGAATATAAGCAATTGAGCAATAAATATTAACGAAGTCAATGTTTATATAATAGCAACGATGTACAATATCACTTCTTCAATAAATGCTAAAGAAAACATGGCATTCAATGTAACAATTAACACTTCATTTAGATAATGCCTTAAACAACCATTCAATTGCTCACAAGTAAAACGATAGCTGCACAATGATGTTAATAGCAAAAGATGACGGCAACAATTAGTTAGTAGGGTTAGTCTTAGGCTAGGGTTAGAAAGATTAGTAATTGCTCAAAGTGTTTGATTGAAGTTGTGATCAAGTTACTCAAGACAAAGGAGGCCTTAGATCAGTGCCTTATTAGGGTAGATGGAGTCAAAAGGAAAGGACACAAAAGTTGAAGGATCAAGTGAAAGTAGTAAGACTAAGGACAAGAGGGTTAGACCTTGAGGTGTTGCTATGGCAAGGCCTCAAGGATGAAACCCTAGGGGAGAGAGGCTCACTTTGGTGTAGGGGAACTAGGCCTCAGTGCTCTCTCCTCCTTCCTCATCTTAAATGGAAAACGGCTAGCTCAAAGGACTGCATAAAACTAAGACAAGAGGTTTTGCCAGGTAACGTGTTGCTTTGGCAAGGCTTTACCAGGCAAACCCTAGGGAAAATCGGCTCACCAAGGTGTAGGGGAACTAGGCCTTGACGTGTTTTCTCCTTCTTAGCTCAACAAATAAGAAAACGGCTAGCAGGAAGAAGAGGGATGGAGTGTTGCTAAGGCAAGGCTCTATCCTCTTCAACAAATGGCTAAAAACCTTGATGGGGACATGAGACAAGGACCTACAATGTGCTTGTCACCTAGGGTTTATTCAGCAAATTATAACAATAGATGCAATAAAATAACACTACAACCATTCAATTAAGAAGTTTGGCAGAAATTCACTTACATTTAACCAAGAAATCAAGTAGCAAACCCTAGTTGTAACACCTTCCACCAAGAGAAATGCCAAAAAATGCCAATAGAATTCCAAAAATGCCTTCCTTCAACAAGTGCGCCTCACAATTTCAGCCAAGAACTCCAAGTGTAGCGCAAATTTCAGACCTCACTTATGAGTGAGTGAAAGATGATGAAAAAATGAAGGTAAAAACCCTCAATTTATACAGTACAATGACCTAATTTTACTTTTTAGGTCATAAAAAGGCCGACAAGGCCAAAATACTAAAATCGTATTGTTTTACATTAAAATGTCATAAATAAAACCCTAATCAAGCAAAAGGTGAGACGTCATCCCCTTTCTAGGGTGACGTTAGCCCCTTTAGGACAAATGCAGCCTCCTGAAGCAAGACATTAGCCCTCCTTGTGCTTCTCCAAGCTGCCAAACTGCCATGTCCATCTGCCAACACACTCATGATGACATCATGAACCTCCTAGTGACGTCCTAGGCCTTCCAAGGCCAACGTTCCACTGAAAAGGGCACAATCCCCCTAGGTCAAGCTCTGCTAGGGTGCCTCTGCAAGACGTCCTTCTTCTCTCTAGTGCAAACCCCTCTGTCCTATCTATGCCCCCTACTGGGGTCTCAGCATCCATCTGGTGGGCTCTTCAGCCCCATGGAGGTTCGAACTAATCATCTCCCCATGTGTACCTGTCCAACGGGGTCCCTGTCCGTCGGGCATGATCCTGCACATCAACAGCTACGCCCTCCATGGGCTCATAAGTCACAGAGATCATAGCAATTTCAATCACATCTCATCATCAATATTACTAAACATGTGCATAAAACCCCTATTACCCCAGTTAAAAGCTCAAAGACATTATACAAGACTGCAATACAAGTTTGGGGAAAGTGACAGGGCATCCTACTGGGCTAGTGTCCACTAGAAAGGAAAGTTCCCGGAAGGGACTCCATCTAAGCCATGTAAGTGGGTGATGTGGATAAGGGATGTCCTGACAATGGGTGCAGTGAAAGTAGGGGAATGCAAATCTTTACCTGTGGGTGCCTTTGTAGAAGGCGAGTTGCACCTATCTTGGATGCAATTTTTTCCAAGCCCAATTCATGCCTTTTATTCTTTATTCTTATTGCTTTTTCTTCAAGAAGCTAATCAGGGGACACTTCCCTGGCGTGGTGACCAGTGGTGGCAGCGTTACCCACAAGTACTTTCACAGAAATGAGAAGGTTGGCTCGTGATGAGACCCCCTTTCTCTTGGCCATGCAACCAAGAGTCACTACCCTGCATGGTAACCAGTTGGTGATAGTGTCATACTGCTAGGTACCCATGGACCTAATAGGCTGGCTCGTGATGAGACCCCCTATCCTCTGACTAAGTCTTATTTTATTATTTTTATTGGGTCCCTCTTTTTTCTTGTTGAGAATCCTTTTACTGCTTTCTCGGGGACCCCTGGGCGAAGCATCTCGAGGTTTTATTTTTAGGCTTTTATCTTTTGCCAGCTTGCTTTTACCTTATGGGCCTTTAGCCCCTTCTTCCCACGAGGTAAGGTGCAATCCTCAAATGATAGGTCAACCCAGTGCCCGGACAAGTGTAATGGGATAGATGAGCGGGAAGCAAGATGAAAAAGTGGTGCTATGACGGGAGCGGACGATGGCTTTTCAAAAATCCCACCAGTGGCAAACCAAAACCTACGGACACAGGCTTACTAGGGCATCCTGGCATTCCCCCCAGACATGATCAAGTGAGCAAGTATAAGATCCAAGCATTTGTTAGAACAAAAGGAATTAAATACACATATTCAAAGGTTTTGAGGATCAGAGTGACACATACCATGATACCCGGACTCATTACCTCATGGAGCAAGAACCATCGCTGACACAAGACCAAGCCGATGGTGATGGATGTTGTTGTTGCTGGCAAGGTGGAGGCGCTGAAAGGGAGAAAAGATCAGCCCTCTAGGGCCATGCTAAAGTCGATTCGACTCTCGGTACTCCATGTCTAGGACCTGTGGGCCTCGAGACATGATCTCTTAGTTATCCCTAAAAGTTGGGATAACATAACCAAGAGTCACTACCCTGGAGTGGTAACTAGCTAGTGATAGTGTCATACTGCTAGGTACCCATGGACCTAATAGGCTGGCTCATGATGAGACCCCCTATCCTCTGACTAGGTCTTGTTTTATTATTTTTATTGGGTCCCTCTTGTTTCTTGCTGAGAAGCCTTTTACTGCTTTCTCGAGGATCCCTGAGCGAAGCATCTCAAGGTTTATTTTTAGGCTTTTATCTTTTGCCAGCTTGCTTTTACCTTTTGGGCCTTTATCCCCTTCTTCCCACGAGGTAAGGTGCAATCCTCAAATGATAGGTCAACCCAGTACCCGGACAAGTGTAATGGGATAGATGAGCAGGAAGCAAGATGAAAAAGTGATCCTATGACGGGAGCGGACGATGGATTTTCAAAAATCCCCCCAGTGGCAAACCAAAACCTACGGACAGAGGCTTACTAGGGCATCTTGTCATTCCCCCAGACATGGTCAAGTGGGCAAGTATAAGATCCAAGCATTTGTTAGAAACAAAAGGAATTAAATACACATATTCAAAGGTTTTGAGGATCAGAGTGACACATACTATGATACCCGGACTCATTACATCATGGAGCAAGAACCATCTCTGACACAAGTCCTAGCCGAAGGTATCGGATGTTGTTGTTGCTGGCAAGGTATAGGCGTTGAATGGAAGAAAAGATGGGCCCTCTAGGGCCATGCTAAAGTCGATCCTGTTATCGCACGGTTTGTAGGAAAGGTCCAAGAACTTGAGTCAGGGCTTGAAACCGGCGTAGGAGCAAGAACCATCTCTGATACAAGAACAAGCCGATGGTGATGGATGTTGCTGCTGCTAACAAAGTAGAGGCACTGAAAGGGAGAAAAGATGGGCCCTCCAGGGCCATGCTAAAGTTGATCTGGCTCTCGGTAATCCATGTCTAGGACCTGTGGGACTTGAGACATGATCTCCTAGTTATCCCTAAAAGTGGGAGATAACACTTCTCGATCATAATAGCTTCCTCAAAGGCTTCTAAAAGATTCCTCTTTTGGAACCTCTTAACCCACATGGCGGTGGTAAGGGATAAGGCTTTGGCATAATATGAAATGATGAGGTTTTCTGCGAGCATAAATTCATCAGGAATCTTATTTTTCAAAGTCAAAAATATTTGATTAAAATATTTAACCCTCTCCTTTGCACTCATCTTCATTTTGGATAATTCCAACACCAAGACCTCAATAGACTTGTCTTCGCCAAAATTTTCAAGAAAAATAGTTTCAAAACATTCCCATGATGTTATAGTATGTGGTTGTTGTGGAAAATACCGTGTGGAGGATTTACGCTCAAAGGTATAAGGGAACAACCTACACATGACATATTTGTGCTCCTCATTTCTTAACCTAACATATACCATGAATTTCTTTATGTGGTCATATGTGTATTGTTTAGTATTAGGATCGAATTTGGGCATAAATTTTTCATGATGTTTGGGTAAAGGATGTTGTGGTCCTGGTATGGAAACTACATCTTGGTCAAGCCAATGCCTGGAAGGGTTATTCACCATCTATGATGAGATTCAAGAAGAATGTGAAGTTTCTAATTCTGGAGACGAAGAATGCTCAAATATTTCCGCATAAAAAAAATCTTCACTCGAAGAAGGCAGAGAAGAATCAAGTGGTGAAGGTGGTAACCAAATCCTCCTGTACCTAGATTTGGTTGCTCTCGCTTTGGTGATTCAAGTTCACCTGCGACCAATTCGGGATCATTTGGATAGGGAGGAATATATCCTTCTACTATAGGATCAGGCTCGACTTATCCACTCAAAATTCATGCAACCTATAATTGGGTGTATCGATCAGAGAGGAATCTCCCTCCTGAGGAGTGATGGTAGGAAGATTGCCAACTTGAAATAATTGATCCCCAAGAGTTCTATCCTTGCTAACCTGACGTGAGCTCTTGTTAGTTCTCGATGTGAATTTTGGATTAGTTCTTCAAATTCAGGTTTGAGAAAAAGAGGTGTAGAAGGATCGGTTGTGGTGTGTGCAGTGTGAGGAGGTGGTGTGGTAATAGGATCGGGTTGAGAGGAGGTAGCAACGTACGATGTATTAGAAGGATCGAAACGACTACAAGTAATGATTGGAGAGTGGTTGGTTGGAGGTATATTTCTGCCTCCTCTTTCCATCAAGTTCTAGAAGGCCCTCCTTCTAGCGCCATTTGTTGACGGGAAGAAATGAGCACTTTTCAACTAAGAGGAAACAAACCGGTCCGAGGTCCTTAGAGCAAAACCCAAGCCATTTGGTATGGTTGTTCCTGAGGGGTTTTATGGCTCTGTTATCCAATGAGGTAAAAATATAAAGAGAAAAGATACGAGATAATTTTCCTAAGGACCCTATTAACTACGATCTATGACTAACAAATCTCTTAATATTTACAATGACTATCAAAACATTAACTACTTTGTACAAAACTTATGAGATTGCAAAAACCTTGTGAAATAATGATATTAAATTTTAGAACTAAAATCTTAGGAAAAAAGATAAATGATTAAAATATTAAATAAACTGATATAGAAATAACTATTATATTTTAGTCAACCCCCCCCGCCCAAAAAAAAATAAAAATAGAACCAATTTTAAATGAGAAAATATTAAGGATAACTAAGCCGATCACAACATTTTAGTCGGTCCTTATAATGAAAGATGTACATTTAAAATTGAAACAAACAATCATATCACACCAAAATCATAATAAACTATCATGATTAGGAGCATAGATTAAACCTAACAATTGAATCCATTTTCACATCAATGTAATCATCACTTTTCATCTACAGGAAAAATACACCTTGCTAATAGGACGGACAATCCATAATATGAATCTTTAAGAAGCTATGATGGAACAAAGTCAAGAAAGTTCATAATCTTCTAAATATGTGAAAAAGAAACAGTAATTACATGAATTCCACTTGCAATTAAAGAAAGTCAATCACATATGAGTTCCAATCTGTGAAATACATAAAATGAAACAATCATATAGTTAATCAATAGTTTTGCCAAAACTATACATAATATCAATCATAACAGTTGTGACTTAACCTTTTTATTTACACCAAAAGAATGTATGTAAGTCAAAATAATGAATCAAAAAATCAAACATTAATATTTAAATGACAATCTGAAGATTTATCACAAATTTCAAATATAAATCTAAGACACAGTTGATATTCAAATTGAAATTGACCTAAGACAACAAGTATTTGTAAAGGAGAACTATTGTAGATCGTGTATTAAAGACATTCAACACAAAACTTACAAACTGGTCTTCATAGAATGAAATACTTTCATTATTTTCACCAAAGTATAATTCATCAAGTCTTCATTATTCCTCCCCCTCTATTATGTATCATCATACTCTTTTATAATGACAGAGTTATGATCTCCGAAAGATTGACCACATAACTAACAACTAAATAAAACAATAATCCCTGGAAATATGGGTAGAACCCAACGTAGCCTAGTGATTCGATCTCATAAACTAGATAAGGAGATCTATAATCAGAGGATTGTAACAAATCCAAAACTTTATAGGTTCAATTACAATCAAAATTATCATAATTTGTCTCAGCATATTTCCGAAACTAGTAAGCATACTAACTAATTAAATTAAATCATAATTGTACTAATCGTTTCCTAATTTTGGCTATGACAGCCGCATCACGATATTTGTATAAGCATACCTATAAATCACAACAGAGAACCAATAAATGTTTCATAAATTTTTAAAGAGTAGCTACAGAATCTACGATTTTGTAGTTGCTCTAAATCAAGAAAAACAAAACCAGTTTAAAACAACAATGTAACGATCATATCAAAATAAAATAAATCTTACCACATGGTTACTCACCAAGAAAAATAAATTTCAAAAATAAAAAGCTAAAATTGGACATCATGTTTTGGAGTTGGTCATATTCTTTGGGTCGGAAGTGATAATAACATTTACCCCAGTAGACTGAATCACCACTGGACCCTCAACAACTTTTGATTTCTTCTTCATTTCTGCGATCTCTATTTCATGATGCCCTGTTAACGATCTATTTTCTTTCCTTAAATGTAAGTTCTCATTCTATAGATGGTCTATGTCTTGTTTAAAAAGAAACACAACCGAGTGCTACTTTTCCGTCCAAAATCGACAATTGGGGTGTCGACTGAAAATTTCCTCATTATCTGTATGAAGATGATCAACGTGAGAAAGCCTAGCATCAGGAAATTGATCCTTTAGACTTACCCTAATTCCCGTGAATTGATCAGAACCTTTGAGAAATGGTGGAAGATTATGTACAAAGTTGTATTGGAACTTTTTCTCAGATTCTGGTGGAGTCTTAACTAGATCATCTAATATGCCTTCATCATCAATCGGTATTGGAGAGCCAGGGTTCGAAGATCCCTTAGATTTATTTATAATGATCCTAGATAAATTTTAGACCCTATCATTTGTTTTTGAAATTAACACTGGCCTTCTTTACAAAAACCCTCTTATCATGCATCTTTTTTATTACAGGGTCTTACACATGGGTTGATCAATTAATCAGGTCAATTTGTCAATTTCATGGAATTTTGTTTGTGTTTTTGGCTCAGATCATGACCTATTCTTTCTCTCATATGCCACAAAATCATGGTTATTACCACAAGGTTCAACTCTAGATTTTCTGGTCATACTTTGAGCGACCCGAGCCATCCTTGGTTGCAAAGGCTCGTCATTTGCACAATAAGCATCCTCTTGGAGTACCTAGTGAAAACCCTCATTTTACTTATCAGTATGATCGACAATCAGGTTTTGTTGAATCTCATGATCGATCATTTCATCATTGGAAACAAGGGTGAAGGGAAGGGTTTCGTCTGCAACAAGCTCATGCGATTCACCTTCGTTTAAAACCCTAGGACTTCTCTTGGTACCATGATGACTTATTTCCATTAATAGGACATCGAATGGCTACCCGAGGGTCCCTTAGAAATCATTTCTTAGGACTAAGCTCTCCCATAAATCCCCAATTTGAGCAATTATGTGATCAATCAAAATTTGGATTAAGCCATAATGGAAAAGGCTTGTATTAGGATTTTTCAAACCCCTTTTGATCTAGGTGGATATCGGTGGCCACCCACCTATTCCACGGGGTCGAAAAACAGTTTTCCATCTTGGCAGTTTTTCAACAGTTTTTCGGGTTTCAAACTTTCGGGGTCGTTTTGAGGCCCTAAACGACATTTTTTGGGGATTCAGGGTCCAAGCGTTTTTGAATGGCACTAGTCTAAACCAGTCAAAAATTGTTCTTCTCGATTATACCTTTCCAATGGTGTATCAAGCGCCCAAAACAGAGATCGTATGCAAAAGTTACGCCCCCAGGAAGTTGACGTATCAA
>CBVK0100069841.1:0-14677 GCA_900067695.1 Picea abies
TTGATTATATTACATATTTTTATGTTCCTAGGAGATTAAACCAAATTATAGATACTCTAGCTAATCAAATTTTAGATTGACATATTGCACACATATGAAAGAACATTGACATAAGCATGTAAATACATTTTTTCACACGTGATCCATAAGACACAAAAGACCAAAAAAAACCATATATAATATCATAAAAGTAACCAGAGTACATAGATGGATGCAAGCACCTCAAAAATAGGACCAATAACGAGTCACATGGCTTATGCCCTCCAAAAATATATACAAGTAGTGCTCATGGCACATAAAATGTCTGAATAGGTTCAAGGCCTATGGGCCATGTTATACTGGTCCACAACATGGGCTAAATGCCTAAACAATGGGACCCACTTCCGAGGTGCCCCCACTACATGAGGCTGCATGGATGGTGGCAGGTCCTCAATCTCCATCATCAGGACTGTGCGAGTGAGTGCAGTAAAGTTCCGCTCAACTCATCTGAGTACTCTCTTAGCCTCCCTGGCTAGGAGGTCTCCTGCTACTGTCGGTCCCCAGGCAGCGACAGCTGCAGCCCTTGGCTGAGGATGACCCCTGTTCCTTGCATAATTGGCAGGTCGCATGGGTCCCACATCTTCATGCAACAAACATATATCCGTCAAATACTCTGGCATATAAAAAAAATGATATATATAACAAAAATGACATAAAAATCACATATACAACAAAAAAAACTACAAAGGTCAATGATAAACATATAATATTTCAGGTGGTAATTTCCAATTTCAAGACACACATTTTTACAACGCCCACCACATTTCATGGACCCACCATTGTCTATCATAATTTGAAATTTATTGACAACACAAGTATAACAATTGGTTTCCAGGGCAATGCGGCGATGAATAAAATTGTGGGTGCTACCACTGTCAACAAGGATGATGACCTTCCTATGCTTAATATAGCCAATGAGCTTAAGGGTTTTTGGAGTAGAAAAGCTAGTGAGGGCATGCAAGTAAATGAGTGGGTCAACTTTAGGTGGGTCAACGGGTTCTTGGGTAGCATCAGGAAGGGAGGGATATTCAACAAGGGGAATTGTCACATCTTCTTTAGGAGCATCTTCGGAAATGGCCATAAAAAGTTTTTGTTCCTTACACTTGTGCCTCGAAAAATATTTTTCATCACAATTATAGCAAAGAACCTCCAGTTGGTGTTCAACCATTTCATCCCTAGTTAATTTCTGGACCTTGAGGGGAGTGGAAGGGAGTTTAGGATTAGTGGGTCGAGGGTGAGGAACAAAAGAGGGATTTTTGTTCTAGGAAAAAACAACTTGTTGGGCCTCTTTGGAACGTTTAGTAGCTTCCAACCAAGTCTGAGGGCGGGCCATGAGAACCTGGGATCATATTTCATCCTTTAGGCCATTGATAAAGCATTCGCGAAAGAACGCATTTGACATGCTCTCGGTTCGAAAGGCCAAATGCTCAAAAGCAATGATAAATTCTTCCACTGTGCCTAACTATTTCAACTTGGTGATACGACCGAGATAGTTGGTATCAGTTTCAAAGTGGTCATAGAGCTATGCAACAAATTCAGTCCATGCAATATACCCCTGACATGAATTTTTACACCATTTCCATCTTTCAGGATCTAGATAGAGGACAACATAGCGAAGTTTGTCCAACTCATCAGTAATACCATGCAAAGAGAAATAATTCTTTATTTGAGAGACCCAACCCGTGGTATCAGAGCCATCAAATTTATTAATCTCAACATGGGGAAGAAATGGGTCATGATGAAAGGAGTTGGATTGAAAATGTGGATGATGAGAAGAATCAATAGAATCTGGTTGGTCCAAGGAGGAAGGACCCAGAGTGTGGTTCAACAACTGGTTGACAACATACTAGAGGGTGTTAAATTGGTTCATGAATTTGGCATCCATGGTGTCAAATTGGTGTTGGAATTGGGTCTCTAATTGTGCAAGGTGGGAATTGGTAGAGCCAATCTCAGATGCCACTTGTTGGATGGATTCCTTGGTTTGATTGATGAAATCTTGTAGGTCTTAGTTGCAAGTGGTGGCCATTTGGAGAGGGGGAGTGCGGGTAAGGGAAAAAGGGTGGGTGAGACCACAGAAAAGGACTTATAAGTGATAGGTACCACGATGATCATGGAAAGAAGGGGAATATAATGGGATAGGAAAAAAAATAGGGAAGCTGGGAAGGGGTCCAGTCCACTGAAAAAAATGCTTAAAAATGAAAGGTATGACTATGATCAGGGTGAAAAGGGGAATCCAATGGGATATGTACCAAATAAGTAATTTCACAACCAGAATGCAGGAGGCACAATTGCATGGCAATAGGTATTCTCTGTTTTTCTTTTGTTTCCTTTCCAAGGGTTAGGGTATGCAGGGTGTCTATAGACAAGGATTTTCCCTGTGCTATAACTCTCTGATATACGTGCGAGGTCCGACAATAATACTCGACCCAATATCTCAAGGCACCAACTAAGGAGGCTAGACCGCTACCTTAGCTGTACTACCTGACTACCTAGGTTCTAGAGAGTATCTTCCCGAGTGTTGTTCTCGGTGGCACTATAGTAGTCAGGCGAGGCCATTTTCTCCTCCTCCATTATGGGAGCAGATCACAGAAGAGAAGAGAGATGTTTTGATTTATTGTGCTTCTCTTTATGTTTGTATGTTAATGGATTAGGATAGCAGATATTGAGCATGGATTTTTGGCAGTCTGGAGGGGCTAGGCCTACTTTTATTCCCTTTGTCCCAGTTTCTTTCAATAAATCCCTGCAACGGGTTGCTTTTATTTCTGTGTGTTTGGCTGAATTGATATTTCTGTCGAAATGGATTCTGTTTTTGTTGAAATTCTCGGTGAAGTTTCCGTGATTTGATGAATGCTATATGTGCATCTTGCTAATTCACTTTGTTTCTCTACTCTGCATTATCATGGCTCTAGTGAATACACGACCTCATGCTCTGATGCTCCCTTTCCCTGCTCAGGGTCACATTCAGGCCATGATGCATCTCTCCAAGATTTTATATACAGTTCCAAGAGTAGCCTTCTGGATGCACAGTGCTTGTGGTTTCTGCGCTTATTTCTTCGGCCATCTTCTGGTTAGCAAAGGTCTTATTCCTGGCAAAGGTATATTAACTTCCTCTCCAAATTTTTTTAGCTCACTGCACTGATTTCTGGTACCAACTCTCCTCATGGCAAAGGCAGCTATGCTACTATGTGCTACATTCCTCATGGCAAAAGAAACTATGCTACTGTGTGTTGCAGATGATGCCAGGTGCTACGAATGGATGCATGGAACAAATAATCACCTGCATTGCGTGTCAAAGATCTGCCCACCTCCTTGCGACACAAAGACATGAAGGAATTTGTTATAAGTCGACTCTGGAAGCCGATTTGGTATTACTTAATACCTTTGATGAACTTGATCGTCCTATACTCGACGCACTCCTAAAGAGACTTCCAGCCTTGTATACGATAGGCCCTCTTGTTTTACAGCCAGCATCTGGAAATGATAAAATATTTGATATCTCTGCCAGCTTGTGGACTGAAGAAACGGGCTGTGTGAAATGGTTGGACTGCCTGAAGCCCTATTCAGTTATTTATGTTTGCTTCGGAAGCATAGCTGTTATGTCTGACCAAGAAATCCTAGAGTTAGAAACCAACCTTTTCTGTGGGTTATTCATCATTCAGGGTCACTCTGCTCTGTTCTCATGCTTTTTTGTTCTGTTCTGTTCTTATGCTTTTCTGTTCTGTTGGAGGCAGAATTGGATTATATATTGGAGCAACATGGAGGACTTCCCTGCCCATTGCAATTAAGGATATCAAGCAAGCAACATCAAATCAAACTATGCAAAATCTGGGCTTCTAGTTCCAGGTAGGCATTTCTTTCTTATTTCCTCTCTTTCTGTAATTGATCTCAGAGCCTTTTTTAGCATGAATAATGGCCTAGCTTACACTTATCTTTATATGGATTTTATCTATATCATATTTGCAAAAATGAGGGTTCAGAATGCGAATGTTGCTTCATTTAAGGTTCTCATTTACATTTATGTGATAACTAGCTCATGGTTAGGGTTTATAGCAGTCGATGGTCATTGGAATGGAAATATTGGGTTTGCTGTTGAAATCATTAATGTGTATTTACAAATTTGTGATTGCATTGTGATAGTAATAACCAACATGTGTATTTTGATAACCAACAACAAAGACCCTCATACACAACCTGTTATAACTAGCGTAATCATTTCAGGGTCATAGTATCATGCAAGTGGTAGTATATCATTGTTCTCAACTGTAACCTTCTCATATGTAGCATCATGGTAGGGGAGTTCCAGATCAAAATATTTAATATTTAATAAGTTGCAAAGACATATGAAAATGGATTTCAGAGAAGTCATTTTTATTTTCCAATTAAACAGTTGCATATCCTAATCTGACAAAATGAAAATAACACAGTCTAGAGACAAACTAATTCATGAAGAGTCAATTACAAAGATGAAAAACAACCAGAATTTAATTTAAGCATTTTAATTTAAAAAAGAGATCCACTAGGCAAGCATAATGATTTATTTATTTTTTAATTTAGGCATTTCCAGGTATATATGATTTATTTATTTTTTAATTTAGAGAAATCAATAATTGGTTTTGATTAGTAAAACTATTTATATTTTTATATTTTTTTTACATTCTGTATTAAATTATTCTGTTTTAAATCTGTATAGTTGGTTTTCTATTATCTAAACAATTTCTAATTCTATGTATACTTGTAAATATTTGTATGTATACTTTGGTTTTAAACATTATAAATATTTGTATGTATATTTTGGTTTTAAATATTGTAAATATTTGTAAGGCAAAAATAAGATTAGGTCTATATTATATTTAGATAAAATTAGATAAATTATATATTCTATTATCATTTAAAAATATATGGCGTAAAATTTAATGAAAAATATTAATTAAATTTAATATCATATAATTTTATATTTTATTACCATTTAGAAAATATATATTCTATTAGCATTTAAAAAATATATGATAATTAACATTTAATGAAAAATTATTAATTAAAAATTTAAATATGATAGTTAACATTTAATGGAAAATTATTAATTAAAAATTTAAAGTAACTTATTTTCAAATAAAATGTAATTTAATTTTATAATTTATGTTTTCAATTATTTAATTTAATTTTATAATTTATATTTTAAAAAATTATTTTTAGTATATTTAATTATAAAAAATATTTAATTAAACTAATTTATTTATTAATTGATATATATATTTTTAATATAATTAAAGGGTTATAGTCATTTTTCTCTATATTTATAATATTTAATTAAATATATAATTTAGTTTGTGAAACATTAGTTTAATTTATTTAGAGTTTAATTTATGAACTTGTGACCTCTTAAGAGGAAACACATGTTCTTAACTATTAGGCCTACTCATATATTTGGTTAACATTAATCTAAGTTAGATTAAATAACTTTAAAAGAAAATACATTTTAATTTAAATGATTAATTAATAATTATTATATAAAACAACTATTTTATACTTTATTATGTATCTGTAAATAATATAAATATCATTAGTTAAAATTAAAATTTTGAAATTAAAAATTATAATAATAAATATAAATAAAATAATATTAAAATTAAAATTTTGAAATTAAAAATTATAATAATAAATATAAATAAAATAATTTTAAACAGTTAAATAATCAATAATGTGAACCTCTTATATTTCAAACTCGTAGAATAGAGTCACACCACATAGCGGAATTTAAAATTTTTACAATTTTGTTAATGTGGTTTTTTGTTTTATTAAATTTAGAAAATTTAGAAAATATAGAACATATAACTCATTGCCTGGCCTTTTCAAAGCATATACGTTCTTTTTGCCTTGACAGTCACGTATACACATAGACCGTCTCACTGCAAGCTTCGTATATACACTCTGTTTTCCCAAACAATTGTGTACACCTTTTTTCCTTGCCTATTTGCTTGGTCTGGTGTTTGTTGAGTGAGATTTGATGCTTGTTGAGCCTTCTCAGGTCCTTGTAGTGCCTGTTGAGTTCCTATTGGATGACATGAAACCCTCTTTTGGTTGAATTTTTGGACGAAGTTTTTCTCTTCCTCTTTTCATTTTTATTGTCCTTGTACATTGGGCTAGGTGTTTTGTTGCTTGATATCCTGCTTGAGTTATCTATTGTTTATACACAGTAGGGCTATATATAAAGTTATTTTTCAGTTTGTGCATTTTCAGTTCCAATATATTAAAAATACAAAAAATAGGCATTTTCCATTGCTTGACATTTTTTGTCTTTTGAGTTTTTATCATTAGCTTAGTGCATACAGTAAAAAATTGCATTTTACTTCTGAATTGTAGAGTTGAATTTGAAAATTGCATCGTTTTTAGAAGCATATCATACATTAAAAGTTAAAGTTAGGACTTTGTATTATTTTCATATTTACTTTTCTTGCAGAGTCATAACACCATGAGTTTCATCACCATACCTTTTTGAGTAATCACGGCCATAAAATCAACGCTATAATTTAAAATTTATTAGTAACGATTTTATTTTCTAGGGTGCACAAACTAGCCTAGGATTTAGTGCCTTGGAGTAGGATTTTTTGAGTAAACTTCTCCAAAGCAATTAAATCAACATATGTGTCTAAGTTAGGGAGTGGAGAAATCCATTGTATAATTGGTAAGATCAGGAGGCTCCGCTCACACCAGAGTTAATCACGAGGTCGCGCGAAGTCGGTTGAAGGGATATCCCCCCGATACCTTCCTAGCATCAGAGATATTTCTGGGGATCTATTCGTATCTGGGGATCTTGTTAGTGCATTTACCTATGTGAGAGGCGGTGATTTCAAGGTTTCGATCTTTGCTACCCTGCCCATACGATGGACATGACTTACGACTGCTTGCCTGTGCATTGGTTATATAGTGGTTTATTAGTTGCTTGACTTAGGTGTCTCATAGGTTACTTGCAGGGGTTATTCTGCAGGTACCCTGGGTCAGATAAGGGTCGGACAACACACAACCTTTATGGAGGATTAACTCTCCGGGGGGATCTGACCGACTGGTTGTTAAGCCCATGAGGGCCCTTATAACTGATTCTGTTACCTCCGATCTTTAGCAGGGAGTCTCAGGCCCCTCTTGGGCGAGACATACCTTCTTTAGGGAGGGAGGCCACTCAACCAATTTACCATGTTTGCATGCATATTGGCCGTTTGAATTTTGGTGTTCCCTTTGTTTACTAGTTGGCCTTAGGATGTATTTTTTATATTTAGAATCTTAAGTCATTGTGGAGTCGGACGAGCCTCCTTGTCGGTCCCATCGCTTGTTACAATTACCACCGGATTTTGTGTCCTTGCCTTATAAAAGGCGTAGAGTCATTATACGTGGTACACACACATCCACCATTCAGGCTTGTGATTCTACAAGGATGAGTACTGAACCTTGTCTTCAAAATTCTGAGAGCCCTTCGACTCCCATTCCTACTATAGTTATTGACACCCCTTCGACTCTTGCAACCTCTATGGTTGTAGTTCCGGAGGTACCTATCATTACTATGGACCAGCCTATAGTTAATGCTCAAGCTACTGCCTCAAACCCCTTTGGGTCTCTTGCCACTCACTGGGCTACAATGTTCACTCTATCCCTATGGCTTCTAGTCCATTTTCTTATGGTATGCCTAACTTCACTTCGTAGATTTCAAGCTCATCCAAACTGTTGGCCCTAATGCTAGCATTGGGCTTGGGGGTAGTACATCTCCCTACACTCCCTTTTCATTTGGTGGATCTCAAATCCCTCAAATGACTCCTATTATGGGAGGTATCCCTGCTTTTAACCTTGGGTCCAATCCTCCTACTTCTGGGTGGAATAGTCAACCTTGTGGACAACCTTCGTCTCAATTTTTGTCCTACAATCCTCCCTCCTCGATAGATTCTGACCAATGCTCTTGGCATGATGAATCTGCATCTATCCTTTGGTTTCCAACCTGGTGGAGGTTAGTTTCACACTTTGGGCAACCCCTAATCTGGATCTAATCTGGCTAGGGGCAATTTCTATAACCCCCAACAGAACATTCCTGCTGGAATGATGCCCAACCAACCTTATATGAATCAACGTAGAGGAGGGTATTATAATGCTGGAGAGAGCCATGGTGTTTACCAAAACCCTATATGGACTGCAAATCCGCAAGAATAATCTTTCTTGGGAGGTTGGGGCCAGATGCCACAACCCCGTCTCCCTTTTCTGGCCACGCTTAATCTGCCAGATTTGGCTAAGTTAATGAATGACCCTATGAGTCATGATGCTACATGGCCCCCAGTCCCCACCAAGCTTCCTTCTGACATCCTGAAGTTCGAGGGAGAGAATGGAGAGGATCTTGGTCATGTCACTACCTTTCACCTTTGGTGCTCATCAAACTCCTTTAATGACGATTCTATTCGTTTGAGATTATTTCAACGCACCCTCATTGGATTTGTTGCAAAATCATATATTGAGCTACCCAAGGGGGAAAATGGGACTTTTAGTCAGTTGGTAATGGTGTTTCTTAACCACTTCTAGTTGCCCATTTGTTATGATGTTGGCTTAGAACTGTTGTCAACTTTACGCTAGGAAACCACCACTCATATATCAGACCATATCCAGGAGTGGCGTAGATGGAAGAGGTTGATTAAGACCCCTATATCCTCGACCTTTCTTTTAGGATGGTTTCTGAAGTCTTTACACCCTCCTATCTCAAAGGACGTTGCTACTTCTGGGGTTACCACTGAGGAGGAAGCAATTTTTAGGGCCCAACAATTGTATTTGATTTATGCTCAGTCTGGGATGTTATACTACCTTCTTCCTGATGAATTACGGTCTACTTGCGACCCTAGGCAAAAGATCGAACCTCATGCTGATGGCATCGTAGGTTCTGTCAATGTAAAGTCCATAGACTCGGTGACGAACCAGTTGAAAGAGTTGTCTTTAAGCTAGTCTGTAGGAGGAGCAACCTCATCTGTGTCTTCCAACCACACCCAGTCGGGAAGATCTACACTCAGTACAATCGTCAGCCAACCCGAGTGGTAACCAACAACCAGGAGGGAGTAAGAAGAAAGGATGTAATAACCGTAAGGGTGGGAAAAATGGTAACAAACCCAAGAACAATAATAATAATGAGAAGAAGGGTAGTAATGCTGGAGAGGGAAAACGAGAAAAACATAAGGTGAAATTTCCCTATAAGATTTTCATAGATGACCACCTTACCCATTTGAGGGAAAACGAGAAAAACGTAAGGTGAAGTTTCCTTGTAAGCTTTGCACAGATGACCACGTTACCCATTTAAGGGAAAACAAGAAAAACATAAGGTGAAGTTTCCCTGTAAGCTTTGCACAGATGACCACCTTACCCATTTGTGCCCCAAACTTGTAGAAGATGTGAGGCTATTAGCCCAATCACCTACCCTACTGACTCCCACATAATCAACACTTATCCTCGAGCTCCTCAAATGCTGGAAATGCAGCTGTTGGAGGTCAAAACCAGCAGTTGCAAGATGGTGACTGTTTATATATCGGTATGGTTGATGCAAAAATCGATGTAGCCACTCGATATCAAGACTATAGTTCTAAAAAAACTAATCCTGGTCTAGAATATCCTCCTCCTTTGGAGATGACTTTACAGATTGAGAAACCAGAGCGACCACCTCATATTCCGAAAGGAGTACTTAAGCACTCTACCCATAATCCAAATGCTAGAGCCGCCTAGAACTACTCTATTGTTGAGGACCTGGGTCAAACCCCTTATGTGATGTCGACTAGAACTGCTACATGTATGATGTCCCTGGTTTGTTGGAAAGCTCTCTGTTCTCCGACCCTTTCCAAGTCATTGAACATGTTGACTACTTTCGACGGTCATTCCTTCTGCCCTCACGGTATTCTCCTTGCCTTTTCGACCCAATTAGGTGGGAAGATGGTAGAGGTGGAAGTAGAGGTATTTGATGCACCTCTTGATTATAACCTGCTACTAGGTCGCAATTGGACTTATGCTATGATCGTTGTCATGTTGTCTGTCTTTTGTACTCTTGTTCTCCTCATGAAGAGAATATTGTGACGATCTATTAGTTATCCTTTGCGTACTCTAGTCCCAATGTATCTCTTCGACTGACGATCCCTGTGATCAACAATTCTCAACCAACAACTGAGAATATCAGTGTTGGAATGTATTCTTCCCTTATGGTTACTTTCGACTTCTCGGCATCGAACCATCACATTTATGTCATGTCCAATAGACTCGTCTCGACTAGGAGGTCCATTCCTTTCCGTACATCTTATTTTAATGTTTTGTGGACCCTACCTTCCCCAACTTCATCTGGTGAAGGTCATTCGCATGGTGGTATGGACATGCCACTATTAGGAGCAGATATTACGTATCAAGTTTTTCTTGAATCTTCCACTAATCCCGATCATGTTCCCTTGCCGACGGACGAGGAGGATCTCATGTTTAGGCCCATGTGGGCCACTTCATTTTCTTGTTCACATGATTTCCTTGATGAGACTTTTCCCTCGGACGAAGCCATGAATGGTTCTAACAAACCTTGGGATGACCTGCATCACCACTCTTATTTTCTCCCAGAGCTTGAAAGAATCGAACAAGTCGACTTTCGATCTAGTTTGAGTGAGATAGTCGATAACGCTGTAGTTCCACTTGATACGCACGACATTTATGCTGAAGGAAATATGGTGAGCATTTCTCCTACTGTCACAATTGACATCTCTCATACCCATGGTAATGATGAAAATGTAAATATTGGTGTGGATTGTTCGCCAGAGGAAATCCTGATCTACACCGAGCTCTTCAAGGAATTTCAAGATGTACTTTCTTGGTCCTATGAAGAGATGTCAGGAATTGATCCTCGTATTGTCAAACATAATATTAGAACTTATCCGGATACTAAACCTATTCAGCAACGTCTTAGATTTGTCAACCCTCGAAAGGCCCCTTTTATTAATGCAAAGGTGGAGAAGCTACTCAATGCTAGTTTCATCTACGCAGTTCCCTTGACCGAATATGTATCCAAACTCATTCTTGCAGATAATAAGCAAGGAACCATCCATGTATGTATGCATTTTCATGACTTGAACAAGGTCTGTCTGAAAGACAACTTCCCCACACCTTTCATTGATCAGATCCTCAACCTTTCAGTGTGCCATGACTTTCACTTTTCACGATCTTAAGCAAATGGTCGAAGCTTACCTTGATGATGTTGCTGCTCACTCTAACAAGAGAGCAGATCACATTACTCACCTTCTTCTTGTTTTCAAAAGATGTTGTTACTATAAAATCCGGTTGAACCCTCACAAGTGCATCTTTTTCATTAAGTTTGGTCGTCTTTTAGGTTTTCTAGTTTCTGAGACTGGGATCATGGTGGATCCACTTAAGGTTAAGGAAATACTTTGGTTGCCTCCCCTACGCACAATTAGACAAATTCATGGTTTACAGGGGAATGCTAAATTTCTTCGTAGGTTTATAGTGAACTATGCCACTATCACTAAAGGTTTCATGCGTCTTTTGAAGAAGGACACCGCTTTTATCTGGGATGAGTGAGCCCAGGAGTCCTTCAATGCTTTGAAGAAAGCTTTGGTTTCGACACCTCTACTGAAGTCTCCTGACTAAAGTAGAGATTATTTGTTTTATATCATCGCATCTGACGATAAGATTGGTATGGTTCTGGTTCAGAAGGATGATGAGCTCCATGAGCACGTCATTTATTATCTCAATCGAACTTTACTTGGTCCTGAACTTAATTACACTAACATTGAAAATATAGATTTGGTTGTCATTCATGCAGTCCAGTGGTTGTGTCATTATATATTACTTTGTAAGACTACAGTGGTTGCTGATGTCAATCCATTTCAATACGTCCTGACCCGACCTATCATAGGGGTAAAATATAATAAGTGGATTTTCATTTTACAAGAGTTTTATCTTGATAAGAAATCTCTAGTCTTTGTGGAGTTGATATTTGATTTCCCATGATTATATGAGGACATTATCCATGTTGATTCGTTTTTGGATGAACACATTTTTCTTGTCTCATCGCCTGACCCTTGGTATGGAGACATCGTTCTCTATCTTCAAACCTTGAAGTTCCCTCAACATCTCTCGCGAGATGACCGACGGTGTATAAGGTACCAAGCTAAGAAATATACTATCGTGGGTGACACTTTGTATCATCAAGGAATAGACGATATCTTGCGTCATTGTTTAACTCACAGAGAAGTTGAGTCTATTCTGAACGATTTCCACAGTGGGGCTTGTGGTGGTCATCTATCTAGGCTTGTGACAACCTAAAATATATTGCGAGTTGGTTTTTTTTGGCCTATGATCTTTAAAGATTGCATTGAAGCAGTTATAAAGTGTCACCCTTGCCAAGTGTTCACTTGAAAAATGTGTTTTCATCCATCCCCTCTTCATCCAGTCATTACCGTCGGTCCCTTAACCAAGTGTGGGCCAGACTTTGTTGATTGCAACCCAACTTCGGCTAGAGGGAATCAACAAATTATCGTGGTTGTCGACTAATTTACCAAGTGGGTCGAGGCCATGCCCATAGTTAAGTCCTATGGGAAGACTGCAGTGTTCTTCGTATTCAATCAAACTATCGCCCGGTTTGGTATTCCAAGTGAGATTGTCACTGACCATGGCAGTCACTTTCAGAATGAGATGATGGAAGAACTAACAACTAAGCTGGGGTTTACACATGGTCATTCTTCTCCCTATTATCCCCTGGAAAATGAAAATGGACAAGTAGAGGTCGTCAACAAGTCTCTTAAGACCATTTTGCAAAAAAATGTCAGTCAGATTTCAGAGTAAATCTGATTGGCACATCATGTTATATCCTGCACTCTGAGCATACCGAACCTCTGTGACTGCCACTGAATTTTCCCCTTTCCAACTAGTACATGGTGTGGAGTCAATTTTACCTTTTGAATGTGAAATCCCTTCTCTTAGGTTGGCAGTCATTCTCCTACCTGACACTTCCAATCTCAAGCGATGCCTTGTACACCTAGAGAGTCTTGATAAGCAACATCGAGATGCTTCTACGACTATCAAGGCAAACAAGTGATGTGTCAAGGTCCAATACGATAAGTTTGTTTGTCCTTTGTTGTACGTCGAGGGTGACTTGGTCCTCTTATATGATCAAGCCAAAGAAACACTGGGGGCAAGCAAGTTTAAGCCCATGTGGCACGATCCTTATATCGTGCGACATGTTCTAGAAAAAGGAGCCTATGAGTTAGAATATTGTGAAGGGAATAAGTTGGTCGAGCCCAAAAATGTGGCCTACGTTACTCCGACGATTCCTACGAGTATGTCTTTTAGAATGACAATTTGATTTTATTACATATTATCGTATTCCTAGGAGTTCTAATCATGTATCCAATGCGTATGCTAACTTTGTTTTAGATTGGCATTTGTCACATAATTAAAAGAAAAGAAAACCATTTAATCAATGTACACATTGTAAAATATAAGTAAAGCTGAAGATCCTCTTTTATATATTTCAAAAAATATGGTGTTTATAATACAAAATGGGGCTAACACTCTCAATACACATACATCTGGTATTACAATATCACACCACATCTACGCCTGTGTTGTTGGATGTGTGTCGTATAAAACCATGACATTTGCGAGATACCAAAAGAGTTGTACCCATGCCACCTGTCGTTTCATGGCTTTAGGTAGATCCTCTACCTAAACCATGGGTATTCTACGAGTCAAACGTGACAGGTTGCCTTGCACATTTTGTAGGACCCTCTCAGTCTCTCCTCCCTCTACCTTGTCTCCCCAGTTCCTCTGTTGATGTTGAGGGAAACCCTCAAGCTGTCGCGAACCCACGTCTACAGAACACAAAGTCTAGTCAATACTTAAGCACTATCCAAAAATATTTTTTCCATAATTATACAAAAATACAAAAAAAAATGAAATATGTAAAACTTTTTTGACATACCTATGTCATAGTAGGCGAACCCTGGTGGAAGTGGCATGTTTGGATCTCCTCTAAAGTTGATCCGCTCATAGGGATAGTCATCTAGAGTGATGACCTATCGTCGCCACTAGTAGAAGAAGTCCTCATTGTAGGGTGTTGGTGTTATCACTCCAAGAAACCCTCTGTGGTTGCTGACCAGAGGTGCTTGGTAACTTAAGAAATGAATGTTTTTTGTATTTTGTGAATGTGGATCAATGGGACAACTCAATATAGCTTATGGAATTCAAACATAAAATGATAAACAAATAGACAGTGCTCTCAAAGATTGATTAATCAGCAGACAACTTTAAAGTGGGTGGAGAAAAGATCATAACTAAACCAGTACAATGTAGGGTCTAAGAGACAATCAAAAGAATTATTATCAGGCTATGAGCTAAACAATGGGATGACAACCATTCAAAGCTTGAAAACACAGATAATAATGCAGAAGAAAGATGGAAAACTGATAATCAAAATTGAAAGGAACCTGTGATCTGTATTAACATTAAAGTCTGAGTACAATAGCCAATTACTCTATCCAAAATCGAACCCTTAGAACTCCAAATGTCTTTGGCTTTATAGCCTCTTGCAATCAGTTTCAGATCCTAAAACAATGGATCTGATATTCTAAAAATAGAAAGT
>CBVK0100069842.1:0-14677 GCA_900067695.1 Picea abies
AGTCATCTATACATTTTTCCAACAATGCATCATATACCAATGAAACCACATCGATCCATCTTCATCATGTATCAATGACAACACATTGATCCATCTTCATCATATCAGTGACAACTCATTAATCCATATTCATCTCTACATTCTCATCAAGGAAAATACATATTACATTATGTCAATCATCAAACAATCAATCCTTTGGCATCAATCAATCACTTGACATCAATCAATCAAACCATTTGTATCAATGACAACATGATCCAACAATCTCCCCCTTTGGCATTGATGGAAATACCAATACTAATGTCAACAAAAATTACCAATTATTGATGTGAACATGTATATAAGGCATGGTCTACATCAATAGTCAATGTGACTATCTCTGTCAATCAATAGTCATCAATCACATCAATGTGACTATCTCTACCCCTTTGACATCAATGGAAAAGGGCCATTTTCCTCTTGGGGTTGCTCCCCCTATTTGAACTTTCTTTGGGGCTGCTTTGCCTATCTGAGTTCCTTTGATATTCCTCTGATTAATCTCTCCCCTTTTGAACAAGGGATATCACCCTGATGTAATGCTAAAAGTATATCGAACATACTCCCCCTATGACCATCAATCCTCCTGGAATTATGCCTCTATGCTCTTTCTTCAAATATAGGGCTCTTTTCTAGGTATGCATCTGATAAATATCTCCTCCCAGAATCATGGGAAGAAGAATGAATCCCCCTATGGGTATGTCTACCCTATCTTCTTTGTGAGATGAAAAATGTGCTACCATATAACGATCATTAGACCTATTCTTGCATCAAACTCATTCTATACCAAGCATCATGAAGAAAAATATATGTCAACAATGAAATAAAGAATAATGAGAAAAATATCAACCAAGCACATCCTGTACAAAAATGTTTGTTCATCATGCACAAAACCTATGTACATCAACCATGTACATCAACATCATGCAATGTGCCAAAAATAGCATCCATGGAATGTATCAATCATATGCCTCTATCGATATGCCAACATGTGCATCTACCAATATGTCAACCATGTGCATCTACCAATATTCCAACCATGTGCATCTACTGATATGCCAACCATGTGCATCTACCAATATGCCAACCATGTGTCATATCACTCATGTTATGTCTCTGTCATGAACCAAGTGCCAAAATCATGTATCTTAAACAAATACCAATTGTTGTGTTGATCAAGTAGTACCAATGGTGTAATATCATAAAGCATATGCCATCTATGAGTGTACCAAACATGTATCAATTATAGATCAATATATGAATCATCAATGTTGTACAACATGATCACCTCATCAACTCACCAACCACATGTCCCAGTGTGTATCCCATCCATATGTTAAATGCATGCATCAAGCTTTCCAACAAGTAAGCTTCTAATACATCATGAACATATATCACATAACCAAGGTTTCATAACTTCACTTTCATAACCAACATTGTTCTTCAACAGAAAATGTGTCAATCCATACTCATGGGTTAGTGCCATGCACCCAAGATTTTATTTTACATAATCACCTTACATAATCCAATATAGAATCATGAAAACCTGTAGCAAACAATATCAGAACCTGCAATAAATCATGTTAGACCCTGAACCATAGAGTTATACCATCACATCAAATTGCAATCCATGTGCATATCCCTTTTCCTTAGGTTTCACCACATATATGTGGCCTGCTGCACAGACAGCTTGTGTATGTATGCAACCTATACAACGTCAGCCTGCATATGTACGTGACTGATACCACTGTCACTTGATTATGCCTCAGTAGATGACATTTTTGAACTTCCCTTCAGTCTTTCATTATGTTTTGGATGCTCTCTCTTCTTCACACACTTTTGTAGATGTCCCTGCTCCTTAGAACTTGAGCTCTGAGCATCCATATTTTCAAAGATGTCTCCCTTCCTTAATTCATTCCTTCTCCTAGCCATGCTATTTGAATTCCTCAACATAGAGTTTCTTCTTGTGTTCCATCACTCCTAGGATTTGTGGCCAAATCCACTACAACTATAGCATCTCATGGTGTTATAGTGAGCAACAATGTGTCCTACTTGATCACATCTCCAACACCTTATGGTGTTGTGAAATCTTCCATTATATCTTCTTTCATAAGATCTACATTCAAAAGCTTTGTGACCATATTCATTACATAAATAACAATGCCCATGAAAAATTCTTTCATACCTTTGCTTTGGTGTCCCAAACATAGCTTCTTGATGTCTTCCTTGCTTTGTTCTTTTGAATTTTTTCTTTCCTTGTGTAAATGGTTTCTTTGCAACATTTTATTCCTTCTTTGATGGACTTACCTCATGCTTCTTTGAGGTGCTTTCTTCAACATGTGTAGCTTCTTCTTTGTATCCAAGACCTGATTTATCATATGGTGATCTTTGACTTTCCAAGATCTCATCCAAGACTTTTGAGCTATTCAAGAATTTATTTGACTTCTCCACTTTATTTATAAGATCAACAATTTCAGCTTCTAACTTATCACATGACTCTTCCTTTTCATTAATTTGATTCTTCAAAAGTTCTTCTACCCTTTTGGCTTCTTCAATTTGGGTCTTAAGATGAATAATAGTTTCACAACTTTTTATAATCTCATCATCTATCTTCATATATTCTTTTTCATTCTTTAGTCTTGTGATATCTTCTTCCTTTTCTTCCAATTTAGTCTTATTGATCTCTTCTTGTTGTTTGAGTATTCCCTTTAAATTCAAGATGTGCCTTTGAATCCTCCTAAGAAACTTCTTAGTGTTATCCGAAAGATAGTTATAGTGTGTATAAAAATGATCACTTTTGTATCTATATAAACCCTCTTCAACTTCCTTTTGAAGTTCTAATAGATATTCTTCTATTCTTTCCATGGGATAACTACCATCAAAATCTACACAAACTATTTCTAGATCATCTTCTTCACTTGATAAAAATTCAACATCATCACATTTTGAATCATTGCAATCAAGAGTCTTTGGGGATTGTATATATTCATTTGAAATGCTTTTTGTATCTTCCTTTGTGCTATCTTTACTTGAAATGTTTTCAAGATCACATTTAGAAATAATACAATCAAGGGTTTTTGGAGATTCTTTACATTTGATAATCTTGATGGAGTGGTATTCAATATATTCCTTCTCCTTCTTGCTTTGATATGTCTCTTCTAGCTTTAGCCATAGATCATTGGCGGAAGTGCATTGTTCCATGCTTTCTTTGATACAGCTTGAGATTCCACTAAGAATGGTCTTGAGAGCCAATGCATCATTCTTCTTTCTGATGCAGGAGCATCGCCAACAACAAGCGAGCATGGGGCAAGCGCCAATTCATTTTGGCACATGATGAATTGTTTGAAATGTTTTGAAGTTGGATGCACCAAACTTAAATGTAATAGTTAAGAAAAAGTGTACTTGTAGATTGTAATCAGACCTTGAGAATCTCGCTCTCATCTGAAGGACTAAGAGGCATTTATGCTAGTAAATGTAAGTAGGTAGCTTTAAATTCCTAGATTAGACAGTTTTAGGAGCCGGAGGGAAAACGGATATAGACACCCTCACTTATATCATTGTAAAATTAGCAGCATAATCAATCAAGAGAGCATAGAGAAAAAGAAGAAGGAATCTATGTAGAAGAACCCATGTACAGAAGTTCTGAGATTAATATATGAAGCCTTGATCCAGACTCATGGTGTTCAAATACTTTCTGTGTATGCATGATTGAATGCTATACTCATGATTGTTTTACTCTTTCTGATATACATTTTCTTTTATGCCATGTATGTATGATTTCGTGTTAAGCATTCGAAGTCTAAGAGAGTAAAGAATGAGTTTCAATTGTTTCTCTGTCTGAGCAAGAGTTTTCCTGCAAGGAGTGCAGTAAAATTGTCCACAAGGTGTGTGTTGATAGAAGTCAGAGTTCATCTCTACAAGCTCAGGAGGTATAGCATTGTTCTCATTCTCGCAGAAGTGAAAGTTAAGCACAGGAGCTGTGCAAAGTGTGCGTTGGCTGAGTAGAGTCTCAGTGTTTGTAACCTGAGCGAAATTGTTGAAGGACTGTTGTCGCAGGGCGTGCGCAGACTCGAAGAGGTTCAAATACTTGGAAGTATTTGAAGAATTTCCACAAGGAGTGTGTGTAGGAGTCTTATTGAAGACTCGAGTTGTGGAGGAAGCTCACAAGGGATAGAGTCTTCAAAGTTGTCAAAGAGAAGATCAAGGAGGCTAGTGCCTTGAAGTGTTGTAAGAAGGCATAGCGACGTTGTTTTGCAGGTGGATAAGTTTCATGAAAGAACACTTTGTTCATTTCACAGGAATTTTCGAGGAGGAATTTGACGGTCGAAATTATCCGTGGAGAATTCATGAAGTTTCGAGAACCATCAGATCATGCAGAGGAGTAGGGGAGTTACAGTAAACCTATTTTCAAGTTTTAAGTTCAAGGAAAATTGGGCCGTAGGATCTGAGCCAACAATGGTTGTTGGATCACTCATGTAATCTCATTTCATGGAGTCACGAGTTGAAGGTTTAAAACCTTTGCATCAATATTCGCGAGGTCGTGAGTGGCGAAGTTGTGAGAGAATCGCAGCCGTCCATCAGAGGAGGACAGGTGGCAGAGATCAAGGGATCTCACGAACTCAGAGGTTCACAAGGTGAGCGAACAAAGATTGGGTGCTCCAAGTCATGAGTTGCGATAAGGAGTAGCGAGGAGTTCGGGATCTCGGCACCTCGGGTGTCGGGATAAAAAGGAGGTAGCACTTTAGGAAGCGAAGTCGCGAAGTGCCAAAGCCAGGCATGAGGGACACGTGGCAGAACTATAAGGTGGGCCCATGAGATAGATAGGTAGACACACGTCACCTATTGGAAGGAGTCAACACTCCACTGACTTCTTGCGTCTCGGGGATTCGCGAGATAAGAGCACAAGAGTTCGACATTGAAACTTGCGAAGTGGCGAGTTACAAGAAGTGCGAAAGGACGGTCAACCTTCACCGACTTTCAAGTCTCGGAGGATCGTACGAGGAAGGAACGGGAGTTCAACCTTTGAACTCATGAAGCGGTGAGTAGCGAGAGGAGCTAGCGTTAAGCTTAGCCGGTGGTCACACGTGGAAGGCTCTAACAAAAGAAGAGCTATACCTGTATCGACATTTTGGGTATCGTGATATTGAAAAGGGAGATTCAGGAGCCTCGACTCACGAACTCGCGAGTGGCGAGTTGTGACAAGCACCTTTTGGGTTTAGGCCTTGGTCACAGTGTTGTGGTTGCATGGAGAAGTGGATCTTGTGCCTAGTGTTGTTTGCACAAGGGAGATTCCGAAAGGACCTGTGGATCGATCAAAGTGAGATTCCAACAAGGAATTGAAAGAGTCGATTCGGCTCAAAGGAGAATCTGAATGATCTTGTGAGTGGACTTTGGCCCGAGGGTTGGGGAGGTCTGCGTCAAGTTGGTATCAGAGTTTGACTCTGTTTGTATACTTTAGATAGGGAAAGTGAGAAAGAAATCTCAGCCATTCCACTGAGAAGAAGAGAGAGACAAACACCCGATCCACCAGAGGAAAAGGAAATGCCAAGAGGAAGGGGTAGGCAAGTGCCAAATCCAACCATGGAAAGAGAGATGCGTGACATACATGCCAGACTCGAGGATATGGAGGCAGCACAGAGGCGCACAGCCGGTGTTGGAGATGTCAGTGATTCCAAAAGTGAAGATGAAGCTGAACATGAAGGAGAAGAAGTTGGAGCAAAAGATGCAGCAAATGAATGCCTGATTAGGGCTGTTGCAAGAATGGGTGCTAGGGAGAAAATGGATATTCCAGTATATGAAGGAAACCTGGATGCTTAAGAGCTTCTAGATTGGATTAGAGCTCTGGATACATATTTTGACTATGAAGATGTCGAGGAAGACAAAAAGGTCAAACATGTTGTCACAAGACTTAAAGGACATGCAACATTGTGGTGGGATGAGCTACAAGCTAACAGACGCTGCAAAGGCAAGCAAAAAATCAAGAGTTGCGATAGGATGATTGCAAAGATGAAGGCAAAATTCATTCCCAGGGATTACCAAATTACTCTATTTCGAAGAATGCAGAATTTGAGACAGAAGCTGATGACAGTGAAGGAGTACACTAAAGAATTCTACAGGTTGAACATCAGGGCAGGTCATCGTGAAAGTGATGATGAAAAGGTTGCCAGGTACATGAATGGTCTGAAATATGACATTTAGGATTAGATGAGCATGATGACCATCCGAACGGTGGAAGATGCTTATTAGATGGCTCTGAAGGCTAAA
Organism: Picea abies; assembly: GCA_900067695.1. NCBI lineage: Eukaryota > Viridiplantae > Streptophyta > Pinopsida > Pinales > Pinaceae > Picea > Picea abies. Next base: position 6,301 of record CBVK0100069842.1, read on the forward strand.
GAGAAGCTGAGCCGAAATAAAAGTCAAAGAGGCCGAGGCAGAAGTCAGCCCAGAGGCAAATCAGTTTTCCAAGATAGAAATCAGAAACCCAAGGAAGAGTGTAAGAAACCTCAGACTCAAGCTGAGAGAGGTGGAAGTTCATAGAGAGGGTAACATACCGAACAAAGAGGTCCGTATGCTGATGGAAACATTTTTCCTCATACCAGAGGTAGAGGAAGAGGAAGAGGTGGAGTGGTGAAATGCTTCACATGTGGAAAGGTCGAACATAAATCTTATGAGTGTCCAGACAGAAAGAAAGAAGGTGGTAAGACTCACATTGCAGAAGCACAAAGAAGGAATGTTGAGGCAGAAGATGTTGAAGGCAGAAGATCACTGATGATGCGAAAAGTTCTCTTAACGCCAGAGAAGGAGGTGGAGAGTTCGGTCCAAAAGAACAGACTTTTTCAGACTGCTTGAAAAACCAAAGATTGGGCATGCAAGGTCATTGTGGACAGTGGTAGCACAGACAATATCGTTTCTACGGAGATGGTAGAAAAGCTGGAGCTGGAGACTATTGAACATCCAAGTCCATACAGAGTTTCGTGGCTACAAAAAGGACATCAAGCAAATGTCAATAAACAATGTTTAGTTGAATTCAATATAGGAGGTTATAAAGATAAAATACTCTGTGATGTCATTCCCATGGATGTTTGTCATCTATTGCTTGGTAGACCGTGCCAATATGACAAGAGGAAGAACACATACACCCTAGAGAAGGATGGGAGAACTCACATGTTGCTTCCAATCAAAGACAAGGAAGTAAAAACTGAAGTAAGCAACACTGTAATTCTCATGAGTGGGAAGGAACTTCTTACAGAGGTTAAGAAGAAGGAGGAACCACAATTCATTATGGTCAGGAAGCCTAAAATTGTTTTAACGAGTATAAGGGTAGATGATTTATAGAAAGAGGTTCAGAAATTGTTGGAAGAGTTTGCTGACATAGTAGTGGATGAACTACCTCATTCATTGCCATTGATCAGAAGTGTGAGTCATCATATTGATCTCATACCTGGAGCTAGTTTACCAAACAAAGCAGCGTACAGATTAATGCCGCAGGAGAATGAATAAGTCAAAAGACAGGTTCAAGACTTAATGGACAAAGGGTTGGTTAGAGAAAGCTTGAGTCCATGTGTTGTTCCGACAGTGCTTAGTCCGAAGAAAGACGCAAGCTGGAGGATGTGTACTGGCTCGAGAGAAATTAACAAGATTACCATCAGGTAGAGATTTCCATTACCAAGGATGGATGATTTGATGGATTGCTTGAGTGGAGCCAAATTTTTTTTGAAGATTGATTTGAAAAGTTGATATCACTAGATTCGTATGAGAGAAGGTGATGAATAGAAGACAACCTTCAAGACTAACGAGGGGTTGTATGAATGGCTTGTCATGTTGTTTGGCCTAAAAAACGCGTCGAGCACTTTCATGAGATTGATGAATGAAGCCCTGAAGGATTTCATCAAAAAATTTGTCATTGTGTATTTTGATGACATACTGATTTTCAGTAAAACAGAGGCAGAGCATCAGAAACATTTGGCTACAGTAATGAAGAGGTTACAACAAGAGAAGTTGCTGATAAACATGAAGAAATCCTCATTCATGAAGACAGAGCTCATTTATTTGGGATTTGTTATTTCTGCAGATAAGTTGAGGATGGATCCAGATAAGGTGGAGGTAATTAAGAATTGGCCATCGGTAAAGAATATCTTTGAAGTGAGAAGTTTTCATGGATTGGCTAGTTTTTATAGGAAGTTCATTAGAAATTTCAGTGGAATTAGTGCACCGATGATGGACACGGTGAAGAAGAGACACAAGTCTTTTCACTGGACAGAAGAGGCTGAGAAAAGTTTTAATTTGCTAAAAAGGAAAATCACAGAACAACCAATTTTGGTGTTGTTGGATTTCAAAAAGACATTTCAAGTAAAATGTGATGCAAGTGGATTTGAAATAGGGGTAGTCTTAAGCCAAGAAGACAGGCCGATAGCATACTTCAGTGAGAAGATGAATGAAGAAAAAGTGAAATACTCCACGTATGACAAGGAGTTCTATGCTATTATTCAGGCATTGAAGAAATGGAGACACTATTTGATCCCCAAGGAGTTTGTCTTATACAATGACAATCATGCTTTGCAATTTGTGACTCAACAGGAGAAGGTGAATCAAATACATGTTAAATGGGTTGAATACATGCAGAACTTCACTTTTGTAATCAAGCATATTTTTGGAACTGCTAACAAAGTTGTTGATGTTTTGAGTAGGAAATGTTTGTTGTTTCAGGAGTTCACAGTCAAAACACCGTGTTTTGATGACCTCAGGAACATGTACAGAGATGATCTAGATTTTAAAGAGGCATATGAAGTAGCTGAGAATCCAATTCTTAGGGACAGAAGTCAATGGATAGAATACATAATCCAGGAAGGATTATTGTTTAAGGGTAATCAACTTTGTATTCCAAAATGCTCCATGAGGGAGAATTTGTTGAAGGAGAAACATAGTGGAGGATTGGTTGGACATTTCGGTCATGAAAAGATGTTCTCAAAGTTAAATGAATCATATTTTTGGCTAGGAATGAGATTAGACGTCAAAATATTCGTCGACAGATGTATAATTTGTCAGCATTCAAAAGGGAAGAGGTAGAATGTAGGCTTATATCAACCATTACCCATACCAGAGAGGCCATGGGATGCAATAAGAATGGACTTCATATTGGGGCTGCAGAGAACACAAAGAGGGTTTGACTCGATCTTTGTGGTGGTGGATAGTTTTTATAAAATGGCACAATTTATACCATGTCAAAAAACCAATGATGCAACTCACATTGCGAATTTGTTTTTCAAAGAGGTCATTTGACTTCACGTCTTACCAAGGAGCATAGTTTCGAATCGAGACACCAAGTTTGTGGGACACTTCTGGAGAACCTTATGGAAAGAGCTAGGAACAAACTTTTCATTCATTTCATCTTATCATCCTAAGAAAGATGGACAGATAGAAGTTGTGAACATAAGTTTGGGAGACTTGTTGAGGAGCTTGGTGATAGAACACCGCAGTCAGTGGGACAATATTCTGGCATAGGAGGAATTTTCTTATAATGATTCAATCAACAGAAGCACAGGGCAGAGTCCATTCCAGATTGTTTATGGGATGTAGCCAAGAGGAGTTTCGGAATTGAGAGATTCAAAACAGAATGCAACTAGGAGTTCTAGTGCAGAGTATTTCGTAGAAGCGATGAAGGAACTTCACAACCAAGTGAAGGAGCGATTGAAGAAATCGAGCCAAGAGTATAAGCGTAGAGTAGATCAACACAGGAGATAACTTCAACTTGAGGTTGGTGATTTGATTCTAGCACATCTGAGAAAGGAGAGATTCCCAAAGGGAACATATAACAAACTGAAGATGAAGAAAATTGGACCATGTAAGGTCTTGAAGAAATTTGGGGCAAATGATTATGAGATTGAATTACCCAATGGGATCAGAATTTCTCGAATATTCAATGTCTCAAATTTGTACCCATACAAATCTAGAGTAGACAGTGAACAACCAGAGGTTCAGTGGACAAAACAGATGCCAATTGTAGAGAAACCACAAATGGAAGGCATACTGGACAAAAGAGTTAGTAAGAGGACCAAGTGAAAGGAATATTTTGAATACTTGGTCAAGTGGAAGGGACATCCACTTGAAGATGCCAGTTGGGAGAATGAAGAAGAGATCCAAAAGCATGGATAGACCATGCGAGATCTCATGGACAGGAGTCCATGAAAATTTTCAAGAGAGGGAGTATGATGCTGGAGCATCGCCAACAACAAGCGAGCATGGGGCAAGCACCAACGCATTTTGGCACATGATGAATTGTTTGAAATGTTTTGAAGTTGGATGCACCAAACTTAAATGTAATTGTTAAGAAAAAGCATACTTGTAGATTTTAATCAGACCTTGAGCATCTCGCTCTCGTATGAAGGACTAAGAGGCATTTATGCTAGTAAATGTAAGTAGGTATCTTTAAATTCTTAGATTAGACAATTTTAGGAGCCGGAGGGAAAACAGATATAGACACCCTCACTTGTATCATTGTAACATTAGCAGCATAATCAATCAAGAGAGCATATAGAAGAAGAAGGAGGAAGCTGTGTAGAAGAACCCATGTACAAAATTTCTGAGATTAATATATGAAGCCTTGATCCAAACTCATGGTGTTCAAATACTTTCTATGTATGCATGATTGAATGCTATCCTCATGATTGTTTTACTCTTTCTGATATACATTTGCTTTTAAGCCATGTATGTATGATTTCATGTTAAGCATTCGAAGTCTGAGAGAGTAAAGAATGAGTTTCAATTGTTTCTCTGTCTGAGAAAGAGTTTTCCTGCAAGGAGTGTAGTAAAATTGTCCGCAAGGTGTGCGTTGACAGAAGTCAGACTTCGTCATTGCAAGCTCAAGAGGGATAAAATTGTTCTCATTCTCGCAAAAGTGCAAGTTAAGCATAAGAGCCATGCAAAGTGTGCATTGGATGAGTAGAGTCTTAGTGTTTGCAACCTGAGTGAAATTGTTGAAGGACTGCTGTCGCAGGGAGTGCGCAGAGTCAATGAGGTTCAAATACTTAGAATTATTTGAAGAATTGCTGCAAGGAGTGCGTGCAGGAGTCTTCTTGAAGACTCGAGTTGTGGAGGAAGCTCACAAGGGATAGATTCTTTGAAGTTGTCGAAGAAAATCTCAAGAGGGATAGTGCCTTGAAGTGTTGTAAGAAGGCACATCGACGTTGTTTTGCAAGTGGATAAGTTTCATGAAAGAACACTTTGTTCATTTCCTAGGAATTGTCAAGGAGGAATTTGACGGTCGGAATTCTCCGTGGAGAATTCGTGAAGTTCCGAGAACTGTCAGATCGTTCAGAGGAGCAGGGGAGTTATGGTAAACCTATTTTCAAGTTTTAAGTTCAGGGAAAATTGGGCCGTAGGATCTGATCCAACAATGGCCATTGGATCAGTCACATAATCTCATTTTGTGGATTCACGAGTTGAATGTTTAAAACCTTTGCATCAAGATTCGTGAGGTCGCGAGTGGCCAAGTCACGAGAGAATTGTAGCCATCCATCAGAGGAGGACAGGTGGCATAGATCAAGGGATCTCACGAACTTGGAGGTTCGTAAGGTGAGAGCCCAAATATTGGGTGCTCCAAGTTGTGAGTTGCGATAAGGAGTAGCAAGGAGTTCGGGATCTCGACACCTTGAGTGTCGGGATACAAAGGAGGTAGTGCTTCAGAAAGCGAAGTCGCGAAGTACCAAAGTTGGGCATGAGGGACACATGGCAGAACCGTAAGGTGGGCCCGTGAGATAGATAGGAGGACACATGTCACCTATTGGAAGGAGTAAACACTCCGCTTATTTCTCACGTCTTAGGGATTCGTAAGATAAAAGCACAAGAGTTTGACATTGAAACTTGTGAAGTGGCGAGTTGCAAGAAGTGTGAAAGGAAGGTCAACCTTCATTGACTTTCAAGTATCAGAGGATCTCACAAGGAAGGAACGAGAGTTCAACCTTTGAACTCACGAAGAAACGAGTAGCGAGAGGAGCTAGCGTTAAGCTTAGTCGGTGGTCACGAACGGAAGGCACTGACAAAAGAAGAGCTATACCCGTATCGACATTTCGTGTATCACGAGATTGAAAAGGGAGAGTCGGGAGCCTCAACTCACAAACTCGCGAGTGGCAAGTTGTGACAAGCACCTTTTGGGCTAGGCCTTGGTCACAATGTTGTGGTCACACAGAGAAGTGGAGCTCGCGCCTAGTGCTTTTCATGCAGGGGAGCTTCTGAAAGGACCTGTGGATCAATCAAATTGAGATTCCAGTAAGAAATTGAAAGAGTCGATTCAGCTCAAAGGAGAATCCAAATGATCCTGTGAGCGAACTTCGGCCCGAGGGTTGGGGAGGTCTACATCACTTTCCTTCCCTTTGAACTGCAAACTTTGACTTGTTCTTCAATGGAACTAATCCACCAATGGATGCCTTCCAAATAGTTGCTCCCATTGTCTCCAAATACACTCTCATTTCTATTCTCCAAGTAGGATAGTTTTCCTCATCAAGGATTGGTATTTCATCATCCATTTATGTGTCTATGGATCTCCTTCAAGCTTGTTAAGGCTTGCAGTGAAGGCCCTCTTTCATACCAATTGTTGGACACACCGACTACACTTAGAGGGGGGGGTGAACAGTGTAGGGCTCTTTTTCCCAAAACTCCTTAGTTAAAAATCACCATTAACTCATTTCTCATTGTTGTCATTTATAACCAATTAAATTTTAACACATATCAACAACATATATCAACAATATATTATCAATAAGTCATCACCACAAGGAACACAAATAACACAAGATGTATGTACAATTTTCTTTTTCTTACAGGCTATAATCTTTGGGATTTATCAGCAACAACTGAATAGAGTACAACTCTACAAGAGAAATAGCACTATAATGCAAGACACATCTTACACCCTCAGCACCAACTATGATGAGACAACAATCCTCAATAGATATCAATCTGTACCATAAACAAGTGCATCAACCATGCACCAACATGTGCCAAACAAACTGTAATAAAACTGTACCATAAACAAGTGCATCCAACCATGTACCAAGTATATACCAATCATGTTTCAACTACTCATCAAAAGTGACTCATCAATATGTACCAACATCATCAACTATACACCTCATGGATGTGCCAACTCATCAACTGGTTGTCTCAACCATGACTAGTCTTGGATTAGTCAAAAACCCTAATTTGAAATACTCATAACTTTGTATATATAATGAATAAAGATATGAAACTGATAAACAATGTTCGTCAGTGTGTTTTATGCAATTCCTCCAGGTGTCACTATTTGGAACCTCTCAAAAAACGAGTTATAGCAAAAATGGCATACCTTGCTGAATTCTGGATTATTCTAGAGGGCGACCTTGTAGAGCGTTCCTTGCACAGAATATTTGTTCAATAGATATAAAACTTTTACACAACATAATAAATACTGTAATATAACCAACACAATTTGTCTCATGGAATTTGGATTTTTTATGAATCATTTATGATGTTTTTACCTGAAACACCTATTTTAGACTAGTTTCAGGACTAGCCACAAACCCTATTTTCCACGGCATGTATCTCCAAAAATACAACGAACCACAAGATTAATTTTTTACCATAGATAATTGGATATTCTTCCTCAATGTAATATTAATCTCAAGGTTTGAATCATTATAGAAAAACATTTATTGCAAAAATGGTGAGATGACCTGCAAATAACATACCTTAGAAAACATCATGAATTTTTTTTATCCTCCCTTCAATTCTGACCCTCTTTTGCTCACCTTCCTTATGAAATTCATCTTATATATCCTTGGTTACCTAAATCACTTATAGATATTCAATATCCTCAAGTGTTGCACACCAAAAATTCTCAAGAATCTTTCACAAGAAGGTCTCCATCAATACTCCAAAAGATATGCTCACAAGAAACTCTCCATTGATCCACAAAAAGGATGATCTACAAGACACCATTGCTATCTTATTTGTACTTTCATCCTATGGGTCACTTAACCCATTTTTAGGTCACTTAACCTATTTTCCTTATTTTAGGGTTAACCACTTTCCATAAATAGAAAGTTCTCCAATACTTTATCATTCAAATATTCATTCTTGATGTTGTCACCTTACTTTATCATTTCTTGATTTTGTCACTTCTCTTTATTATTTAAATAATCCACCTTGAATTTGTCACTTTACTTTATCATTTAAATAATGATTTCCTCTTTTAGGTCACTTAACCAATTTCTAGGTCAATTAACCTATTTCTAGGTCACTTGACCCATTTCTAGGTCACTTAACCTATTTTTCTCATTTTAGGGTTGACCACATTCCATAATTAGATAGTTCTCCATTACTTTATCATTTAAATATTCCTTCTTGATTTTGTCACCTCACTTGATCATTTAAATAATCTTCTTGACTTGGTCACTTTACTTTATCATTTAAATAATGATTTCTTCTTTTAAGGTCACTTTGACTTCTTTGACCTTGTGGGCTTCAAGCCTTCGTATGGGGGTCCTTCAACTTCATAAGGCCATAACTCTCAAACCATGAGGAGTTATGTGAAATTCCACATACCAACGGAAATGGAATGACAGACACTATCCATCTAGGATAGCTTCACCAACAATTTCCCTGATCTTCATCTCATTATTTCATATACAATCATGGGTCCTCCAACCATTCTTCTAGGATAACTCAATCCGCAAAGCATCTTCCCATGAGGGATTTCACCATAAGGGGACCACTTTGGAGTTCATCCATTTGTGCA
>CBVK0100069843.1:0-14677 GCA_900067695.1 Picea abies
TAGAATTTATTTAACACCGTCGGGTTATCATCTTAATTCATTAATTAAATACCTAATTTGTAAAACCTCCCCAAACCTAGGGTTCAATTTTCACTCTTTATTAAAGGCTCCTCTCTTATTTTTCCTCAGGCTTTTTTGTCCTGAAGACGGATCCTGTTGTGGATCCGAAACATCGACAAGCTCTAAAAAGCATCGTCACTGTGGTTCTTCCGACATGCTCTATAATCTTCTTCTTGCGAATGCGCGCAACTGTCACATCTCTTCTCAGAGATAAGCTGCCACCATTCCAACAAGCTTGTTTTCGCTGCATTTTACAGTTTCAACTTATTTCATTATTGAATAGAAAACCAGTTTTACTGTATCTATGTTATTTTGTGTTAAGCACTTGTTAATAATCTATATTCATTTTGTTCTACTCATAAAATCCAGATCAAGAATTCATAATAAGAAAATAAGAAATAAAAATACCCTAAAGAAAAGTTTTAGAATCGATAAACAAGCTTGCGTGGGAAGGAACACGTTTTCAACAGAACATCTGAATCCTCATTATGTTTTCTCTCGCTTATCCCCGAATTGTATTTTCCTTTGATTGTATATACCTTTTCCATGGTATTCATAAAAGAAAAAGGGCTTCACCTTAACTCTGAAAACTTAGAAACATGTCTTCAAAATAATGTTAGGCAAAAATTTATACCCCCCTCTCGATTTAACTAAAAGAAAGTATGTCTAGGCTAATCCTTACTACTTTATCCTTTATAGTAGATCCAAATCGATTAGTTTCTCTGAAGGAAAATCCATGGAAAATACAGGCTTCCCTTGAGAACTTTCCTGTAGGCGAAGATGTTTTGAAGGCCGGAAGAGGATTCACCCAGAGTAATCAAAGTGAGTTAACAGACCTCTGTTGCTAAATTATAAATAGATATCATCCCTGGTATATTAAATACGAATTGATTTCCCCCACTTCATGTTTTAAAAATATAATAAATATGGTGAAAGGAAAATGAATAGGCTCACTGGTAGTGAAGCAATGTCTATGATATATGCAAGACTATTATACATATATTATAATGTACTCTGGTAGTTAGTTCCCTTTTTGGCAAGATTTACATTCTAAGCCTATGCAGGACTCCCCGACTAAATCATTAAAATTATTTTACCTTGATGTGAACAAAATCAAATAGATTCTAGTAGACCAGTTAAATTTGTTTCGATTATCTTAAGAAAATCCGAATACAGTTTTAAGAAAGAGGAATTCCAAATAGCCTGATTGAAAGTCATGATTTGATGTGTTTTGAAGGTTTTCTAAGTTTCGATTGAAATTCTTTTTCTTAGTATGATCTTTTCCTGAATGTGTTTCACAAAAATGCAATGATGACTCCATTTACCCAATAAAGGCACTTGGTCTACTATTCTTCTGCGTCTCGTAGGGAGACGCGATCCCTATATGGAGCCTATGTTGGAAGACATATATTTTTATAAAATTTATACTTTAAATAGTTTTAATTCTCGTTTAAATAAAAACAACGTGTGCTTGATCCTCACCGTTGATGAAATATGCCATCAAATCAAACGATCCTAATCTCTTAGAAGTTATGGAGCCGACTATTCGTTAAAAAGTCAAAACACTAAAGACCACATTCAAAATGTCGGGTTTTGGAGTTTCGCAATGCAAGCATTTCAACATGTAGCAACTCCAAAGTCCCGATATCTGAAATCACGAAACTGTCTTAAGAATTAAACTGGATTAATTAATAATTAAAAATGATTAACGATTAATTAATCATACCACGATTTTGCATTTCGGGGATCTTGCTTCGAGAAACTATCAAAGTCCCGATATCCAAAATTGCGAAACTGTCTTAGGTTAATCACGATTATTTAAAAGGGTTAAACATGATTAAAATTAACTAATCACATCACAGTTTCATGTTTCAGAAGTCATACCTTGAAATGTTATAAGATATCCCGAGATCCAAAATTCTGAAATATACTTAACAATAAGTGTGATTAACTAGTGCATTAACAATGATTATCACATGATTAATCCTTCGCTAAATAATGACTCAGATAAATTCAAATTTGATCCGAGCTTTTCCCGAAAATTAATGACATTAATAATTGATTTACTGCAATCATTCCAAATGAGATCTTGGACCACCGCCTAAATCTTATTCATTATGGAAAGTGAATGTTTCGTGAGTAGAGGTATTGGTTAATTGATACACGTAAAGGAAAATGGCATTGAATTTGAATTTCATTGTGCGTTTTATTGAGCAACAAGTTTTCAAGATAAAGAATTTTGCGCATTCCCTGTGATAGATAACATAGTTATGTGGTCTGATACCATGGCTCCATGAAAATAAATTAAAGCACTTGGTGAAAGTTCGAGCGAGAACACAGTTGTCCTTTTCGATACCTTGCCCAGAAGCATAGATGCCATTAAATCCTAGACGCAAGTATTCAGTATTCTACAGTATGAATTGGTCAATTGCTCGGATGATTCAGGTGACGAGGAGATGGAGACCATGGCTACCAGGTACAAAACTTTGGCCCAATCAAAGTTACATAAGATAGCAACGAGGCATAGACTCCTGCCCTACAATAATATGGTCGGGTGGGCACAGGAAAAGATTGATATTCCAACCAGGACCATCTTCAATTCAAAAAAGGTCGCAGTTGGGTAATTCCAGCCAAAACATCTACAGGTAATGTACAAATTGTCTCCAACACCCAATTTCATTTACAATGCCAGTTTCCTAGTGGACTTTGACAAGAAGGAATGTGTCCAATATGGAAAAAACCTGCCCGACTTAATTAAAGATTGGTACTCTCGCCCTGAGAAGTTCGGAGCTGACTCCCATGGCATATATACAGTCTCTTCACTAGAGCCTCACATAATGTATATATCAATGATGATGTGTAGACTCTATGGGAGGGAAAACACAACCCATTTCTTGTTACAATGGGTGCCTATTATGCACATGATGGCAGAGGGGTATTCTTTTGACTGGGCCAAGATGTTGTCAGATAGTTTGGTTTAGGAGATTACAAAATATCGGTCACTAAAAGCCAAGGGAAAACCTACCCCATTCTTCATGTCATCTTATATCATGGAAGCCATCTGCTTTATGACACCTTTTCCCTTGATGGGTTGGAACTGGAATCCAACTAGTGCTGAGCCCATACATTTTTATCATTTGAAACTCTGGGAGGATAAAGAGAAAGATTTATTTTATGAAATATACAACTCGGTGGTAGTGCCGATGCATACCGTTATATATGGTTTCCCACCTCCCAGGATTTATGACAAAATAGTGGCTAATCTAGGCAAGATAACTGACTGGTACATTGAAGAACATTTCTCCTATATAAGGGTTTTCAGTTGTTCAGTTACTCCACATGCTCTACCTAAATTTTTACTAGATCGATTAGTGTGTCATGAAGTAGAAAATCAAAATGTGCATGGAGGAATTAGTAAGGAGATGAAATCAATACAAAAAAGGGTATGACCCACCTCCCCCCTATAGATTGGTACGTTTTATCTGTTGGATTTTGGCCATTCAAAAGTAGAGGCTACGACCCTGGAAGAAATCAAGCTGGTCAATATCAAATTCAAAAAGCATGATCCGTTGAAGATTGTAGGTAATCACATGGCCCTCTGCAATTTGAAAAGATATGAACATGAAGATTCTCCCCAAGAAAATTATTCCGAAGGGCAAGGTCCTATAAGGAGGTCTTGAGTCAAGTTCAAGATCTTGCTCCAGAAACATTGGTCTATTTTTATAACTTCCAGAAGCATCGAAGAAATAACCTTCCTAAAGTATTGTAGGGAGAGACCCTAATAACTCTAGCTACACAACAAGTTGAGACCCAGGGCTTGGAAATAGGGAGCTCCAGTAAACAAGATGCTTGAGAAAGTTTGGATAGTACTGAGGTTTTGAATTAGAAGAAAGACACCACATTGATAGATCCACCAAGCGATCACACTGAAACTCAAACTGAGGCCTTGATAGAAAAGGGAGAAGAAAAGTCATTGCCCACACCAGACAAACCAGCTACTGACATAACCGGTAAGAAACCATCCACTGAGATAGGCAGCCCTATCCAATCCGTCACACCCTTACAGTTCAGTAGAGGGAGCCCGAGTGCAGAAGTTGTATTCATAAAATATCTTATACCTATTTCGGCAGAAGAGATGCCTGCTTTGGAATTCTTCTTTAGTAAGAAGAGAAGGGCGGTAATAAGAAGAGAAACACATCAAAGGGATGGTGCAACTATCAAGAAGCACATGGTGCTATTGGATGGGCAGGCCCTAGAAGAAGAATACTTCACTACAGATGTTGTAGGCTCGCTGGGAGATTTTGCAACAACAAACCAGTTTTTAGTAGGCAACCTGAAGGAGAAGTTGAAGCAGAAGGATTTGCTAGTAAGCCAGTTCCAAGAAAAATTAAATACTGTAGAGAAGGAAGTCAAGAGAGAGATGAAAAAGAGTTTCAAGAATATTAGAGGTTGTGATACACAATAAATCCTATAGCTCAAATCCAGTCTCGACGAAATGCACAAGAATGCATAGGCGAGTAGAGAATGGGCCTTTCAGCAGGGAGAGTTGGTAAAACAACTATATGCCAGAATAAAACCGATTGAGAATACAACTGTAGATATGATAGTGTTCCAAACAAAAGCATTAGAGGTGCATGAAAATATGGGATTAGCACAACAAAGCCTTTTCACTAAGGTAGAAGCTGTCCAAAACCATTTTCGGGTGGTCGACCAATCCTTGAATAACATCGGTTTAAAGGAGAGAGAGGCTATTGTTGCTAAAGCCACTTTCCAAGAAGTAGTTGTGGCATCGGAAAGAGAAGGAGTGTCTATGGCCTCCATATTGTCTCCCTTAGAACAAACCAGAGGCAATATTATACTGAAGACCTAGGAGACTAACATAGCGGAAAGTAAAAGAATGGCTAAGTGAAGAAGGATTGTGAAGACACTTTTCATTCACTCGACAAAGAGTCATTAATCATCAGAAATGATAATATATATGAATTCTTGGGACAAGTTGATATAGAAAAGAATCAACTTAAAATCAAGACAAGCATGGAAGAGGCTCAGGCTGAAATCTTGAAATTAAAACAGATTGATATTACTCAAATACATAGGTAACTAGTGAAGCCCAGTCTGCAACTACAGTCTATAGTTTTAGAAGACAAGAGAATGGAAGGCAGACTACCTCACTTAGAAATAAATTATATCTGTTTGAGGCAAATGAATTAACAAAGCCATCCATATTGGTGGCACAATTCGTGGGCATGTGTGTCAAATGTGTTGAGCAAGGAAAATGAAGCACTTTCGGGAACAAATGAGATAAACTGTACACATCATTTGTACAGGTCATGATTAGAAGACCAGTTGTTTTTGAGCTGGAAAACAAGAAGGAAAAATGCCTCTGCCAGCATAGCGAAGAGACAAGGGAGATGGAAGTGAAGCGTTTCAGATTTTACATTTTGTAATTTTACTATTTTAGAAATAAGGAGAATTCCAACCACTTAGGGTTGAGAACCTTTCGTATAAATACATGTTTCAAAGATTGAACAAGGGGTTGCTTCTTGCTGAATGTAATTAAGAGAAAGTCTCCCGTGTGAGAATTAATACAAGTGCAGATAGAGATTCCAAGATTTGTGCAATCTGAGTTATGTTCCCTCTTTGTACTCCATATTTCTTGTTTCTTTAAATGTCTCTTTGATAAGTGAGTGTTTACAATTTAGTTAAACAACTACTGTAATCACACCAAACCGGTTGTTTGTTAAGAAATAAATTTTTCCTATGTATTTGATGTCAGTAAATACAAGACCTGTAAGCTACTTGGATAGCTAAATGTTATATCCTTTCAAGAGTGCATGCTTTCTTTTCTTCTACCGTGGACAGGATAATATTCATCTCTACATTGATGCCTTGTTTTGTTTAACCATTTTGTAAGTTTTTCTCACCTCACCCGATTTCATAAATCGACTCGGATGACAAATTACGACCTCTGTACTGTTCTATTTTTATTTTCATTTGAGGAATTAAGTCTTATATAACTATTGGAAGAAAAATCACTTCTTAAAATCAACCTTTATATATATGATTCCTTGACATTATGCTTCTAAGACTTAAGTGTAATCTCAGGAACAACAATCTAGAACCATATGGGAACCACAACATCCCCATCTTTCTAGACATCTAAAAACCTCCCCCAATCTTGGGAGGTGTTCCCAATTTGGCTGACACATTATTACAACTAGCACACACACCAGTGAGTGCCATTGTTTTAGGATTATATTTGCTTGTTTCCACCTCGCTCAACACCACTATGCAAAACAATCCACCCATCTAGTAGCCCTTCCTCTTTAGGAATTGGATCTCCAACCATAAACCACAATGAAAAGTCCACAAAACCTACCATATATAACCCCATCCTCTTCTTCCTAGTTAGGAAACAATTGCCCCCCCTCTGCTAGTTATATTGGCCATCCACCACACATAAGAAGTAAGAAGAGAAACACCTACTATCAACACCCATGGCATGGGGGAAATGCTTGTAGATATGGGGGAACTCATAGTTCCCACCAAAAACACAATCAAACCAAGCATAGATATACCACCCATACATGGCATAATCACCCTTGCCCATTTTGTGAACTCTATGGTCACCCAACCCATCAATTCCCTGAAATCACTCCAGATCTAGTCCAATCAATTCATTTGGAGCACATACATCACAATAAAATTAGTAGTTATCCTTACACTAATTCGACATTCCCTCTCCCACAACATGCACTGATTAATCCATCAGGTGAGGTTCCATACATCTTGACATCATTTGTTACCCCTCACATGGGTAACCCCCCTTCAAACCCAATCTACTTCACAACTGGGGCACAATCATATAGACTTGGGGGTAGCACTTACACCTCTAGTACAACAATGTCTACTAGAAATTATCCTTGTAAGGAAAATGGAAGTGTATACCAACACCCATCACCCTTGATTAGGATCAACTTATCCAAGAACAACTTCCATCTTCTACCCCATTTCAAATATGGGTCATCGTTAACACCTTTACAGTTTATCGATGTATTATAGATGATGAGGAATACTCATGCATTATGTCCTCATCATCATGGAAACAACTAGGCTCCCCTACTCTTATCCCATCGATGACTGAGTTAATATCCTTTGATGGTAGAATCTGTTACCCCTTAGGGATATTATCTAATCTCCTCATTGAGTTAGGTGGTAAGACAATTTTGATCAATGTTGATGTCATGAATGGTTCGATGGATTATAATATTCTCCTTAGCTGTGATTTCATCTATGCCATGAGTGTTGTGGTGTCTTCACTCTTTTGAGTCATGATAGTCCCACATGAGGGATGCATCATCACCATCGATCAACTCTCCTACAATGATCCCCCCCTCAGGATACTCATAATAGAATCTCACATCATGTTGCTCACATTGAGTCCATGCACTATGTGTCCACTACCACTAGTCATGCAACATCCAATCCACCCAAAAATGAGCCCATGCCTCTAGAACCACCTCCTCACCACTTGGGATTAGAGGATGGGTGGATTCATTCATCCTTGGGGACATCCATGCATGTTTCTTCCCCCAAACCCAAACAAAACCATGAACTCTCAACTACATTCTTCCCAAAAGATGAAGAATTATTTGAGGCCACTACTTCTTTCAATACTTATTTCAATGATTCTAGTGATAACCTCCATCTAGGTACTTCTATCTACTGCTGGTAGGGTCCTAACAATTAAATTGGTGCGCCCTCTAATATTATCTCCCTTGATAAGGTCATTAATCCCTCTCAAATAAGATCATATCTTGTCATTTATTGTCATATAGTTGCCTTAGGTCGATGGACAATTGGTCTAGACCGTTGGTTTTCATTGATTTCAACCCTTGAAGAGTGACATTGTAGATTGATGTCAACCCTTAGTGATTGATGTCAACCCTTGGAGAAGTATGGTAGCGAATTCCGATAGCACAAAGACATGTATAAGAGGCCCAAGTCTGTTTGAGGTATAAAGACATGAAGATCAATGAATTTACAGGTAAGACTATTATAGATGGATAGTACATGTCATGCCATTTCTGGTGATATGTGGAACATCACATAACTCTTCACAGTTATATAGTTATGACCTTGTGAATTTGGATAAACCTCATGTGTTGTCTAGAAGCCCCTGGAAGGTCAAAGAAGTCAAATTATTCTAAAGGCTCCTAGATGATGTTGACAAGTCAAAGTGGTTAGTCATGGGTTAAGTGGTTGCAAAAAGAAAACAATTAAAAATAAATTAGTTGCAACTAGATGTGGAGAAGTTAATATTTATGGAGAAAGTGGGTTAGAAGTGGACAATAGGTTAGAAGTGGGTTAGACCCTAAAATAAGGAAGTTGGTTAGAGTTGGTTAGATGAGGAAGCTACTTGGAGAAGTATAAATAAGAGATAAATGGTATCTTATGAGTATGATCTTTGAGCATATTAAATATCCATTTGTGAAAGGTTATTTGGGCAGGTATTATTGATAGAGAAAATTCAACATTAAAAGTGTGGAAGAAGAAGTGAGGCATAAAAGGTGCGACAGAAAAATCGTGACAACAGAATGCTACAAAAAAAAAATGTATGGTTTTCATATGTGTAGTGTTGAATCTATGAATCTGGTTGAGGGTTTTCCTTGTAAATCTATTCGATGCCCCCTTGGAAGTTTAAGGTTTGTTGTAGAGTTTCTCTAAGGCAGATCTACTGAAGTTTTGTATTGGTTCATGTTTCAGGGCTTTTGGTTGAGGTATGTTGCTGAAGTTATTGGTATAGAGGCTGTATAATAGTGAGGTTTTGGCACATGGTTGATGAGAGGATTTATGGTATTTTATTTATGGAGAGTGGGGTGCATTGCTAGAGGTATCTTGTTGGTTATCTTGGTGTATGTTATTGGTATATGGTAGAGGTATATGATTGAGTACATGGATGAGATACGTACTTTAAGTACATGGTGATCTTGATACATATTGTTGAGACATAGTTTGGTTTGTTGTTTATACATGATGGGTACATGTTGTTGGTTATCTTTGTATAGTGTTGATGTACATGGTTGATGTACATGATTGATATACATGATTGATGTGCATTGTTGGCACATGGTTTGAGTGATATTCTTATGATTTTGGATATGAGATCTATGTTATCATATCTGATATATTGAGGAGAGTATTGGTACATGTTTTTGGTGTATTTTGTTTTTTTGGTATAGGAAAGACATAGGTACAAGTTGGTTATAGGATAGTAGCATAGGTTTATTATAGGCCAGTGGAACAAATTGGTACAATTTTACAACAATATATCTCACAGTGACAGTGGTTCTATCATTCTACGTATATTTCAGGGCAGTTGGACAGAGAAAGGATAGGCCAGAGAACATAGGGGGTTGTAGCCTCCTTTTGGTTGTATCTTGAGAAACTAGGGGGTACAAGCCTCCTTCCAGTTGTAGCTGGAGAATTGGAAGTTGGTGCTTCCTTGAATGTAATTCTTGACATATAAGAAAATCGTTTCGTGGTTTTCTCTCGCATTGGGTTTCCATACAAATATTGGTGTACTGTGGATTGTGTGGATGTGTTTTTTATTGTTTATTATGCACTGATGAATGTTAATTCTTATGATACAGTAATATATTGATGATGAATAGATGAACATGGTTGAACAACTAAAAGAATATACTTTTTGGTTTAAAATATTAATAATTGGTATAATTGCTCATTACTGATTGACCCTCCCTCTCAATAATCCAACAATTGATTTCAGAGCAGGTTCCTTCAAGAAACAATTTAAACACTGGAAGGAGATCATGGATTATTGTGAGAATGGAGCACCATTGTTTAATGGTCAGATTGGTTTAAAGTATGAGATATGGAGCGGAAGGATGAAACTATTTTTAAAGGCACATGGTTATGATATTTGGAAATGAGTTGTTATAGGATATGATAGTTCAAAAGGGCAAAGACTACAACAAATAAGGAATTGAAACGAAATAAAAAAACTACAATGGATTTCATTTTGGAAGGACTATATGATTCAGTAACGGACAAAGTAGGTAAATGTTCATCAACTAAAGAAATTTGGGATAAGTTACATAATATATATTCTTCACCCATCACAGAGTCAGAAAATGTAAAAGAAGATGTAGGTACAAATCAAGAATAAATATGTTCATCATGTCAAACAGATTCATAATATGAAGAGTACATAATCAACATAAGTATGTTGTTTTTTTTTAATTGTGATGAAGAAATCTTGAAATGGAATGCCATGAAGGAAATGGGATAGAAAAACTAATTGAAATAGAATACAATTATGAAGAAGAATTG
The DNA here is from genome assembly GCA_900067695.1 of Picea abies. NCBI lineage: Eukaryota > Viridiplantae > Streptophyta > Pinopsida > Pinales > Pinaceae > Picea > Picea abies. The sequence continues at coordinate 10,414 of CBVK0100069843.1, forward strand.
ATCAATGCTTTAGATGAACTAAGAAAAGAAAGAGAAGAAAACAAGTCAGTCAAGAAAGAATTGATGAAACAAAAGGAAAGTGTTCACATTTTTAAAGAATCCCAACAGGTCATTGAGAACTGAACTTGTCTAGAAGAAGCAAGAAAGATTGAAGAAAATCTTGAATATCAAAAGAAGTATTTGGAAGCCAACATAACAACACAGAAGGAAGAACCAAAAATGGGAGAGAAGATATTTACATATCATCTTAAGGAAAGAACTAATGATCTAAAACAACTTGAGGCAAAGTTTGGTCAAGAAGAGAAAGGAATTGAAGAAGAAATAATCACATTAAAAATCCAACTTGAAGAAGCAAAGAGAACATAAGAAGTCATGAAGTCTCGGATAATGAAGAAAGAAGAAGAGGTTGAGAAGCTTGAAGAAGAAGTTGTCACATTGAGAAGTAAAATCGTAAAGCTCAACAAGAACATTGAAGAGATAAAAACATCCACATTAGTTGTAGAGAATGAAGAGAAGCACTCTAGGTTGCTAGAAAAGAAAAATGAAAAAAAGAGCAAGAGTTATGCAGAAGTACTCAAAGGAAGGAATCATGGTCAACTAGAGTCTAAGAAAACTAATAAAGATACATCTTCAATAAGACCATCCATGTTCAATCCACAAAGAATCTTCAATCATGATCCTGATCAGTCAAGGTAGGAATTCAAAAGGACTACACCACAAAGAAGATCATTCACTCTCACGTATGTAAATTTCTTTTATGGTCATTGATTTTATTGTACTAACTTTGGACATAAGGTTGCATATTTTAGGGATTATAAAATAAATGTTCAAGCAATAAATGCTTATGTGGCCCCACATAACATTGAATGTTACAAATGTCATAACTATGGAAACATAGCTCGTGATTGTAGAAGTGTGATCAATACTTCCATGAAAAAGAACACTGATACCAGATATAAGAAAGCATGGATAAGAAAACAAGAAGAACGGGTGAACAAAGACTAGGTCCCATAGATCACAAGATTGGAAATAAAATGAGATGAAGACACATCTACAAAGAAAAATGAAGATTTCAGATACAAAAAGGTTTGGAAAAGAAATGAAATAAAATAAGGATAGGTAAATAAAAAACATGTTCAAGAGATTGTACTTTCAAGTATTGTAGTGAAATATGAATCCACAGATAGAAATAAATAAGTTAGAGTTCAAAGAGATGATGAATCTAATGACGAAGATCATGATGACTCCGCATCAAAGCAAGAATTGTTCTGAGCCATCCGACTTAGAGACTCCCAGGTAATATGAATATTAGATAGGTGGAGTCTATGTGGTAGTTGAGACATACTAGAGAACCATCCTTCGAGTGGCTTTCAGATTTTGAGTAGACAGATTCACAGCAGTCAATTAGCAGAAGTACAATATGATAGATGTTGGGCCTCAGAAATGTCCTATTTTCATCTACCTTTCCCTTCATTATTCCTTACATTTCATCGTCCCATTAAACTTCCATCATACCATTTTCATAAATATATGTGGGTTTCTCCTTATTATTTTTCATTGTATTCATTTCAGTATTATAAGTGAATGTATGATTAAATATTAGAAAAATGACATATTTTTCATTATATATCAAGGTTGGATGAGTTTGATGATGTGTGCAGGCATATTTGAAGATTGAAACAAAGTCAAAATACACCACCTATCCTCAAATTCGAATTACATCTTCAAACTTGAAGATTTGAAGAATATTTGGGACAACCATTCAAAGGAGAAGATCATGGTGATTTTGATAGGATATCTTATCCAAGATATGAGTGGAGGATTTGAAGGAATAAGTTGAGAGAATAATGGATCTGTAATTATGACACTCTTCAAGAATTTCATGTATATAAGAGAGTGCTCTCTCTTCAAGGGGAGTTAGATATCATGTTATTCATAATTTAGTCTTGTAATTAGGAGAACGAGATTCTTCTCTTTGATTCTTATCTTTGTTATTCTTTCATGCTTTGTCATTTGACTCTTGTAATATAATTTGAGATTGATATATTGTGTGAGCTCACATATGTCATTTGTTGTTCAACTCTTCACATGTTGTATTGTTTTCCCCTTATGCAATTTCCTACTTTCCTAGTTAGTCTTTCGATGCTTTTCTAGATTAGTTTCATTTCAACAATTTAGATTAGATTAGTTCTACTTTGGTCCTGCATATATAGTGCATGTGCTTCGTAAGCCTATGAACCACGGATTGACAAATTAAATAGTTGGGCAAGTACTACAACGGAATTAAACGAAAATATTTCCGCCTAACATTTTGGTGCCGTTGCCGGGGAAGCACGATGGATTGAATTTTAGTTTGATTTTCTACAAGTGTTTTTTCCGCATCTGTGAAGAGGTTTTCATGTGTTTCAGCAAGTATGATTTTCAATTTTTTTACTTTGATTTGGGTGCTATAATAACCTTCTTTTTCAGCATGTTTTAACAATGAGTGTCAACTTGAAACTACTCACCCAGATTCTCGTGAAATTCAGGATCTCCTCTTTTTTGGAAGAGGAGATCTTGATAGAAATTAAATACTCAAATACTCCTCCAGCAACAAACGAGGATTCAAGATCTGAAGACTCCTATGCATTAGATGACAAACAAACATTTGAGAAGGAGATTGAGGAAGATGAAGAAGAGTTACAACAAGATTTGAGTGAGGAAAAATGTGCCTATGAAAGCATTATCGAGCAATGGTTCCAGGTAATCACTCGATTAGTTAAATTTCATTTTTATTTAGTTAGTTTGCCGTTACAACAACAAAATTCATTTATTCATGTAAATTTCTATATTTCATTTGAAAAATTGCACATGAATATAATTTTGTTGCTATTGCGTGCTTGGCTCCATTGGAAGTTTGACTACACGTAACTAATCTTTAAGTTTCAATTAGCATAGAGTAGGTAGGCTAATGAATAAAACACCGTTTTTGCTGCATTTTTTTTTATTTTTTTTTAAAATAAGTATGCTCTCCTCTGTGCTTCGTGCGATCACGAGGATCAGAAAATATGGATGATTTTGATTTCAGGAATAAATGTTTTTGCAAACATGCTTAACAATAAAAACAATAAAACATTAGATGAATAAAAACAAAACAAAATTTTACATGTTGTTACAGCATGTTGATACAGCGAAAATTTTACATGCTGTTATAGCGAAATTTTACATGCTGTTACAACAAAAATTTTACATGCTATTGCAACATGCTGTTACAATGAAACTTTTACATGTTGTTACAGTAAAAAAATTTCATGCTGAAACAATGACGTTTTTTTTTTTTCCTGTAACAGTGATCTGCAAACAATAAAACAATAATGGTATTAGGAAATAATAAAAAACAAAACGAAACTAAAACTTTGAATAATTGAATTACAAACCCTTTTGTTTTCTGTTCACAATCCAACTACGACCGCAATAATATTCTATCTCAGTCCTTGGCTTGAATCACAACTGTGAATTTTGATGACCATTGATCTGAACTTTTCTATGAGAGACAAGCTCTAGAAATTTTACCACAACATGAGTAATACCCATTTTTTTCATTCAGCTTCGCTGAGGTAATTTCTAGAAATGCGTGGGTTTTCTTGAGAATGGAGACAGTTAGGTAACTCGTGAGCGATTTTATGTATTTCACAACCATTTGGGAGAAATTCAAGGTTCTTCAGAGCTCCGTTTTGCAGACTGCGTGAGGGAAAAACGATTTGTTTTGAACTACGACACCCTCCAAGAAGAAGAATTCAAGTTCATAACAAACTCTACTCCACATGGCACGTGATCTAAGAGTCCAATTTGATTTACTAATCATCATTCAATCTTTCAATCTCTTTCACATCTTCAGATGGACTCCAAATGTTATTGCTAGCAGTTCTGAACTAAATGTTGGAGATATGGCTAAAACAGAAGATGACGCAGATGGTCAAGGTTGTCATTGATGGCAATCTCGATTGTTTATGGAAAACAGAGGTAGGAACATAGAAGCTGAAACACAGATGCTGCAACACCAATGCGAACACAGATGCTGCAACACAAATGCAAACTGTTTCAACACAAATGCAATCACAGACGCTGGAACACGACTGCTGGAACACGACTGCTGGAACACGAATGCTGGAACATGACTGCTGGAACACGACTGATGGGACACGAATGCTAGAACACGACTGCTGGAAAACGAATGCTGGAACACGACTGCTGGAACACGACTGCTGGAACACGACTGCTGGAA
>CBVK0100069844.1:0-14676 GCA_900067695.1 Picea abies
TCTTCCGATCTCACGTATTCACATGCTATCAAGTATTCATTACATCTAGCAGTAATAGAACCTTTCAAATATTGCTTTTGCAATTTTTAATGTAGCAACTATCAACCTTGGTATGTGTAAAATGAAACTTAACAATTTGATCAATCGAACCTGGAACCTGGAGCCTCAACTGCTTGTTCCTCTGGATGTACTGAATCCAATATTACTACTTGGAAAAGGTCTCTTGTACATTCCCTACAAAATACACTCATGCTTTTTTTGGATGATATAACATGAAAAGCATATACAAGTGAATACTTTTAAAATTTGCAGCATCGTTTCGCTTGTCTTCTAATATGAAACTATACACCATCTTGACAAGAAGAGGTTAGAAACTAAATAAAAAAGGTTCAATGATTAGAACAAGCTAGAAACCCTGAAATTACAACTTTGACCACAAAATCAATTTTGACCAAAATTCAACCTTTGACTTTGATTAGTCAACCTTTGAATTTGACCAGTCAACCTTTGAATTTGATCAGTCAACCTTTGACTTTGACCAAAAACTCAAACTTGACATTTTTCTTGCTGAGAGTACCAACAAGTGGGCTAAGGCGCACTAGAATATCCATAAATTAGGTCCAACGCTTCACTTAAGGTGCCCAAAGAGTTGTATGAGGGTTTGTTGCAACTGCACAATCAGAAAACCTAGTTGTAGTTGTAACTAGTGTCACAACGAGCTTAGCAAATAATTGTTGCACTACCTTCCAGTGGTTAGACTTTCTTGAAGGTGGTGTGGGCCCATAACCTGTTAAAATATTTGATGTGCTTGTTTTACCATAGACAATATCTCAATATTGTCACCCAACCATAGGCACGCAGCCACACCCGAGCATCGTAACCTTGACAGATAGAATAATCCTGGAAGCAGTACCAGACCTAACAGATAACCAAGAGATAGTGTATCTATCTCTCTCCAACAATAGTGCACCAAACAGAGAGTCCACAAACCAAAAACCAAGACCAAGAACCTAGTTGCAGTAAATGCAGTTGCACTCCTTCTCCAAACTTGCGCACCACTTGACTTGCGTGAGCAATTAGTGAGTGAATGACCAAATGAGATCAAGCACCTTCTATTTATAGTGATCTTTGTCACTTTTCCAAGTCGACTTCTTCTTTTATAGGGTAATACTTAAATATTAATTATTTTATTGAGTCGACGTGTCTTCTAGGGTTTCTACACATATGTTTAGGGTTTCTCTAGCTTTTGAAACATTCTAATCTAGTCATAGGTTACAGATGGAGGTTAATACCTCCTGCAGCTATTGTAACATCAACACTAAATAGTTATCCTCCAATTATAACCTCTCCAACTGGGCCAATTTCATCACGAACTTGAGTGATTCTAGTGAGATATGAGGACACTTTTTCAGTCTCAGTCATCATTATATTTCTCAGCTTCTCTCTCAATACCATATTCTGAATCTCATTGGAACTTTGGTATAGATTGGCCAAAGATAACCACATCTCATAGGCATTTTTTTTCCTGCGACATAGGGAATAACATGGCCCTTGATTGCATCAAGAATAATCCTCTTGGCCTTCACGTTCTTCTTCTGGATTGTTGCCAGAAGAGTTTCCTTTGTAGAAACGGTGACGAGATTCGATTGTGTGTTGTTCACAATGTCCCATAACTCAAATTTCTCTAGTAACAAAATTGTCCTCTTCTTCCAAGGACTAAATTTTTTTGCCCCATCCAGCCTATCTTCGAACCTCAAGAGAGTAGCCATGGACTTCTTAACTGAAACTCAACTCTTCTCCTTCCTTCTTCCAATAAAAACCCCTTTGAACTCACTTCAAATCAAGTGTCAAATCTCTTGTATGTTGAACCTCAGAGCTCCTACTCAGATACCATGTTAAAATTGATCTCAAACACTTAGCCAACAATAGATTTCAACCTCCTATAGTTATTCACCAATAAAGGAATGGAATCACATACATTTTACTGGAACTATGAGAAAAAATACAAGTGACTAAGCAATTTGAAAATATAGCAGCAGAAATAATCATGAACAACATACACATTCATCACATTTGACACAATGAATTTCTAGGAAATGCTCCTGGAAAAACCCACAAGGGGAAAACTAGTCTAGGATATATTCTTCTTATTGAGCTCTTAGGAAAATTATGAGATTACCGCAACAATAAATTCAGCATTATTTACATCAGCAATATCACCTTGAAAAACGTTCCAAAGCCCATGAAAATCAGACCACAAAATCTATGTTGAGATTTCAGCTATATGACTTGAAAAGTACAACCTTCGTAAGAGAAAAACCTCCTCGAAATTTGTGCACTTTTGTTTCCCCTTTAGATATATATTATTCCTCAATTAGGTGCCTAGACAATCATGCCAAAACTGTGTTGAAATGGATGCCTCAATTTATGTTCCTAAAGAAGTTGTACGGCCTCCTCAATTTGTATTGTACATACTATCCTTTAATGTTGAAGATATCTTTGGATGTGTGCCTTATCCCCTCCTTGGGATTTGTGCCAATCCCATTTTGTTGCTACTCTTCCTCTAGCTCAAACTCTCTTAGTCTCTCTCGGAATATGAGTGACTCTTCACATTCCTCTCCAAGCTCTCCTCAAAATTTGTGCACCATCTCTCCTCTAATGCTCATTTTATTACTCATTAATGAGTAACTCCCCTAACCCTTGGTCTTCCAAAGAGATGAATAGTCAAGATCTCTCGAAATTAACGGTCACAACTTAATCATCCATTGAGTTCACTTAAATCACTTAAGTAACAAAAAAGTCATTTTTACCCACTAAATATTAAAAGGCTCAACTATATAATTACTTTATAAAGTCACTTTATAAAATCAATTTATAAAGTTACTAGAGAGAGACATTTGCTCAGACTCCTATCTAGGTGCAATAAATGCAAAAGTACCTATAAGATACCAAAATCTAACAAAGACAATGATTGACAACTTGCATGGTGCATATCACTCCCCATATTTTGGGGGTAGGATACAAGAGGCAATGCTCCAAATATATAAATATTAAAAATTTATTAATGTTTAACGATTTAATAACTTAAGTATAATATTAATAATAAACATTGAGCATGCATCATATCACATTATCAAAAACGTATTTTTTATTAATGTCACATCACATCATTACACAGGAAATTCATAATGAATCATTGCATTTCTCATTACATAACTAGAAGTGAATTGTAGAAGAGTAAAATGAAAATGATACCATAATTTAAGAATAAAAAACTACAGAATATGAAGTTTGAACTTTGAACTTTTTCATTTTCCAAAGGTGGAAAAACCTATCATAACTTAGTGGTCAACCAACAAAAAGGACAGCCATCAATCACTACTATCCTTGAATGCAAGTTGACTCATCACCATTATTCAAGGAAAACCACACCCCCTAAAATGACATGTGGATGATCCTTAAGAGGGTAGACTTTCACTCCTATCAAATGTATCTGGGTCTTGGTCCATTAACTTGTTTCCTTACATTCGAAGAAGATGAACTCTTAGCCAATCAAAAGAAATTTTAGGTCTTACTCTGCGACCAAAAAGATGATTTCAACCCAGATAGTTTCTACAAAAAAGCCAATATCCCTTAGTATCATTGTTGAGATATATTATGATATCAAAGGGTGGTTTCACTGCCATTATCATGAGTCATGAACACTTTCTAGTTTCTTTAGGTACCCCAACCAATGTTACTTGGATATTTACATGTAGGAGGCCCTCAAGCTCTAGTCCGGTACTCTTTGGCCTCCCCTTAGGTTAGCATTTGACCAAAGGATTACCTCCTACTTTATGCTCCCATCTACCAAGGGTACCAAGAGACATATCAGTAGTAGTATGGCCCTCGACTCTAGATTAGTGTGAATTCAAGAGGCTATCACCACCTCCCAATGACCCTGACAATATAGTCCTTCTAGACCCCACAAAAGTAATAAAGAGAGGCCTCCCAAGGTATAGCAACATGTGACATTGTCCAGAAAATGAAATAGTCAATAGTCCATAGTATCTTATAGTTCCTCTTCCAAACAACATTCTATGCAGAGCTTCCTCCATTCAACCTTGGATGTTAGGGGAGCAATTACTAGCATAGCCTAATTGGCTCTCACTCCATGTACTCTAAATTCTAGGACCATTTCTCCCAATTTTGTTTTTAGTTTTCAAAGCACTATTTAGACCTTATATTAGGGAAGTACCTCATTTTAGTTATCTTACCTCTGCTTCTTTATTTGTTTAGGATCCATTTATGTGCTCCCACTTTTTATTGATACATGTGCACTCAAGAGTTCCATTGACCTTCTTGTGTGGTCATTTATTGGGGACGAATAAAATTATCTTATCTTATCTACATAGTTGAGTAACTAGAACCTCAAGACAACAAATGAATAGAAAGAGTAAAAATATCTAAAGACCGATTCCCATGCATCGTCCACTACCCCATTATGATTCTTGTGCCACTTCTTGTAAATTGTTGGTAAAGAAACTTTCCCTCTTCTATAGGGAACATTTTCTAAATGACAACTATAAGCTTCTCCTTTAACTTTGGATCATCGATAGGAGGCACTATCCTAGGCATCTCCATATACCATTTGGAATTAAGCGTATATGCTTCCATGTTTCATAGTGTATTCATGATATCCAACCTTTGCTAAATGATTGGACAAATGTGTTGTGTATAACTACAATGTAGAGTCCCTCGCACAAATGAATGTTGCTACTCGACTTAACATTATTGAAGGTCTTAAAAATCTCTCCAAACTTGAGAAACTCCAACTAGATCCTCATATCTAATGACCAAAAAGATGATTTCAACCTAGATAGTTTATGCAAAAAATCCAATATCCCTTACTATCATCATTGATGTTTTCTATGAGATCAAAGCGTGGTTTCACCGCCTTTATCATGAGTCACGAATACTTTCTAGTTTCTTTAGGCACCCTGACCAACGTTACTTGGTTCTTTACATGTAGGAGGCCCTCAAGCTCTACTCCCATACTCTTTGGCCACCCCTTAGGCTAACATCTGACCAAAGGATTAACTCATACTTTGTGCTCCCATCTACCAAGGTTACCAAGAGACATATTAGTAGTAGTACATCCCCCGACTCTAGATTAGTGTGAGTTCAAAAGGCTATCACCACCTCTCAGTGACCCTGACAACATAGGCCTTCCAGACCCCGTAACAGTAACGAAGAGAGGCCTCCCAAGGTATAGAAACATCTAACATTGTCCAAAAAATAACACAATCAACAATCCATAGTATCTTATAGTTCCTCTTCCAAACAACATTATATACAGATCTTCCTCCATTCAACTTTGGATGTTAGGGGAGAAATTACTAGCAGAGTCTAATTGGCTCTCACTCCATGTACTCCAAATTTTAGGACCATCTCTCCCAATTTTGTTTTTAGTTTTCAAAGAACTATTTAGACTTTAGATTAGGGTAGTACCTCATGTTATCTCTCTTACCTCTACTACTTTCTTTGTTTAGGAGCCACTTATGCACTCCCACTTTGTATTGATCCATGTGCACTCAAGAGTTCCATTGACCTACTTGTGTGTTCATTTATTGGGGATGAATAAAAGTATCTTACCTTATCTTATCTTATCTTATCTACGTAGTTGAGTAACTAGCACCCTAAGACAACAAATGAATATCAAGAGTAAAAAACTTTAAATCTCTATTCCCATTCATCGTCCACTATCCCATTATGATTCTTGGGCCACCTCTTGTAAATGGTTCGCAAAGAAATTTTCCCTCTTCTATAGGGAACATTTTTTAAATGACAATTATAAGCCCCTCCTTTAACTTTGTATTACTGATAATGTTGATATTATGGTAGTTGCGGGAGGTATTAACCTCTACATGTAACCCTAACAAGACTAGAATATTCTGGGAAGCAAGAGAAACCCTAAAACGTTGGATAATAACCCTAGGAGACAAGTCTGCTCAAGAGAATATTTATTATCGATTTATTATCCTCCAGAAGTAGAAGTTGGCATAGTTAGGTCACTTGGAGGACTATAAATAAGAGGTCGCTAGAGCTCATTTATCACTTTGACTCTCACAACTGCATGAAACCAGTGGTGCACAAGTTTGGAGAGGACCTGCAGCGGCAGCTATTGCAACTGGAATTTTTGGTTTTGGCTTGGAATTTCTCTTAGTTATGGTTTGGACTTTCTTCTTGGTACGCTAGTTCTGGAGAGAGGTACGCTACATTGGTTGGCTATTGGTTCTAGGGTTTTCTTCCGGAATTATTCTCTCTCTAAAGGTTAAGCTGCTCGAGGGTGGAATTTGTGCCTATGGTTGGGTGAAAATATTGAGATATTGTCTATGGTGAAATGAAAACACCTATTTTTCTAACAAGTTATGGGCCCACACTATCTTCGGACAGTCTAACCATTGGAAGATAGATTGGGAGGATTTGCTCAGTTACAGTTGCAGTTGCATTCAAAGTTTTGTTACAGCAAAGAAACCCTAACCCTCTTGTTAAGGCACCTTAAGTGAAGAGCTTGACCTAATTCCTAGATAGCCTAGTGTGCCTTATCCTAGCACACCTCCTGGTACTCTCAGCATGCCAAGACGTCAAGTTTGAGATTTTGGTCAAATTCAAAGGTTGACCAAGTCAAAGAAGTCATGACTTACTCTATGAAGTTAGAAAACAAGTTAGAAGGGGCTTCTAACTTCAGAGCATGGAAGACAATGATTGACCTCATCCTTTCCAAGAATAAAGTATTGGATATCATGAAAGGCAAGATCATGGAGCCACAGTTTGAAGCAAGAAAAGAGAAGGAACCTCAGAGTGTTGCAGTTATGGAGAATTTCAAGGACAATGGCAGCAATGCTATGAGTATCATAGTGGGCTTTGTAAAAGACCACTTGATACCCTACATCTATCATCTTGACTCATCTAAGAAGATGTGTGATTCCCTAACTAACCTCTTCTCAGTCAGAAACATTGGACAAGTAGTGAGTCTGAAGAATGAGCTCTGTAACATGAAAATGAATGATGATGACAGCATAACATCATACTTTGTAAGAATCTCTCAGTTAAGAGATCAACTACAAGCTATTGAATAAATCATTTCAGAAAATAAACTAGTAAATATAGTACTCACGGCCTTCCCAAGATATGGGATGCATTTTCCACAAGCATGAACACAAGAAAGGAGTATCCCGCATTTGCATAACTTCTGACTTGTTGTGCACAAGAAGAATCGAGGATTAACACCAAAAAGAAATCCCAAAATAAATATGATGATCAAGCCTTCACAGTAAAATTCAAGAATTTTGGGAATAAGAGGAAGTTTGGCTAAAGGAAGAAACCAAATCAAGAAAAGGATATGTCAAAAATACAATGCTTCAACAGTCGAAAATATGGTCACTACAGGAACCATTGTCAAGAGTTAAATAAAAGGAAGGAAACAGACGAAGCAACAGTTTTCGAAGAAAGGGAATCCTCAAAGAAATTCAAGCATGATAAAAACAGACTTCTTCTTCTATTCAAGGTAATAATATTCCTCTATAACATAGCTCTTGTACATACCATGTTTACATAGTTCATGTACATATCATGCATATCTATTTCTTAGAAGAAAAGATGGTCAGTCAAACAATACCTATGAAATAATAACAATATAAGGGTTGATATTATGATGACGACAAGAAGATGAAGTATGTTGGAAAATTCCTAAGGAATATATTATATAAGTAACAACTGCCAGATAGGTCGAAATCAAAATCAAAACCTGAAGATACCCAGAAGGAGTCAAATCATAAAGAAGTCAGTAAATCAAGAAGAAATTAGAATAAGACTTGTGATACTTTGCATAAGGTAATAAGAATGTAGACGGAAGCATGGACTTTCTTAAATGGAGGGAGTTGATTACAGAATTCCAAAATAAGAGCATCTGATCATTCATGAAGCAAGGACTAGGAGGGAGATAATCCTAAATGATATGATCCATTTAAGAATCCGTGAAAATTATCAAGTATATGTCCATGTTCCCCATTGGAAGTAGCATTCATGGTAAGCAGCATGTGTTCAGTTTGACTCTAGAAGAATTTTTCTTCGAAAAGAAGACTTAAGTATCCTTGGTTGTCCATCTACATCCATGTTCCTATGATGAAAGGAAGAAGCTGGAATATTTAGGAAGGAAGGGCATGGAATCTATAGAAGACTCCATGGACCCAAAAGATAAAGAGGAACATGAGGAAGAACATGAATATTCCAAGAAATAAAAGCCAGAACAAACAGTTATTATAATGAGAATCGTAAGACTACCAGCTTGGTTTGAACCCACTAGAAGCAATCAACCAGAAGAAATGGAAGTTGTGATGAAGAACAGTATATGTAAGAAAATGTGAAAAAGACTTATGAATGGAGGCATTACGAGATTTAGAACTAGAGGTTCTTCCATAAGGAGGGAGAAGATTATGACGACAGTTTGTTCCAGTAAACTAGATATATCTCTTGCAGTATCCATGGATTGAAATTTACATGTAAAAGATTGTTCTTCCCAATCAAGCAAATTGAGAAAGAAGATTATACCAGAAAGAGACTCATGTATGCAAGTGGAAGGAATTCAAGCAACTTGATGCAAAGTATCTCATATACAGCAAAAGTGTGGCGAAAAATTCCTATGACAAAGAAAGCGTATCATAATGGTTACTCAGAAGTCTGGGATGATGGATTTCAAATCTATGGCTAACTCCCATGATAACAGATCTGAAGAATTTGAAGAAACTCTAATCTGGTAGACTCATCTCTGTGTTGACAATTTGTCTCATTAATGTATTTGGAGAATACTCAGTTGGATATTTGTTTTGTGGGATGTTTAAATTATGACATACAACTACATGAATTTATCAATTCAGATTAGGCAGGGAGTGCAGATGATAGAAGAAGTGGTAATTGGATATGTTTTAGTTTGAGCTTTTCCACGATGACATGGGATAGCAAGAAACAGAATTCTATTGCAATCGGCACTACAAAAGCAGAGTATATTTCAGCTTGTGATGCCTGTACAGAAGAAATGTGGCTCCATAAGTTGATTTATGGACCATCTGATCAGGTGTTGAATTCGACCATGATATATTAATCAGAGCTATGTGAATATTTCAGAGAAACCATGTTCTATGACAGGTTGAAGTACATTGAGATCAAGAATTATATTCTCTGTGATAAAGTCCAGAAGAGAGAAGTGGTTCTCTAGGATATCTCCACATATGAGGAGATAGCAGATATTTTGGTAAAGCCTCTGTCCAAGATGAAAAGTTTGTGTACTTAAGAGACAAGTCAAGGCTCGTGGAGATGACTTAATTATTGGAAAAGGAGGTGATTACTCCTAGGTTGGGAGGGAGCACTAATATATTATTGATTTATGGACAGACATTTTCCAGTTCGAAAAATGGTTCGAGATTTCTCACAGATGGGCATTTTTCAATTTGGAAAATGGTTCAGATCAGACAGTGATTTTCGTAATGAAAATGGTTCGATAGATTATTGATGTACCATAGACAGTGATTCCCCTTATGGCCAATGTGGGGGAATGGTCTAGGACGGTCATTCTTCTTGGCAGTCACTCAAATTAGTGGTCAAGTAGAATGGTTTGCCTCGTCGCGCAGTCATTCTTTCGAAGTTCACAGTTATGAGAAGTTTCGAAGAATGGTCCATTTTGGAGGTTGGTGTAGGACAATCATTTCCATATGAAATGGTCTAGACAATCAATCCCTAGGGCAGACTCATTCTCTCCGGGTTGCATTGCGATTAGTGCCAGAATAGTCCAGGTTCAACAATCAAGGACAGGCATTCCCTAGGTTAGACTCATTCTCTCCAAGTTGCACTTTGATTAGTGCCAGAGGAATAGCCCAGTTAGGTGAATGGTCCAGGCTCAGAAATCAGGGACAGTTATTCTTCTATGTTTTGGAAGAATAGATCAGATATACCATGGCTGATGTTTTACTTTCTGAGGGCAGATGCTCTTCCAAATCTCATAGATTTGAGTGGAAGGATGGCCCAAATGAATCAATTTGTATTATGATATTGTTATCCAGGTTGATATCAGATGATATGATTGTTGTGGAGACTGTATGTCTCTAGACAATATTTTTATGCCACTGTGGTGGATGTATTCAACTGAGTGTGACTATGTGCCATTGGTTAGTAGTCGTTTGCTACTAGGTGTGGTTGTGTACCACTAAATATTAGTTGTTTACTACTATGTGTCACTGGTTAGTAGTTGTTGTGCTACTAGGTGTGGTTGTGTACTACTATGGATAGACACAGTTGTGTTCTATTGGATGGAATTGTCCTGATTTCCATGGAGACTATCACTAGTGTTGGAGATGATTTCTATCTAGATGGATAGTAAGTATGTTGATGGACAGACATTCTCCCTGTGGAAAATGGTCCAAAACGGTCATTCTTCTAGGACGTATTAGAAGAATGATTCATGTATCACTCTATGGAGTGAGTGACTTATTCAGCATCATGCCTGATTACTCAAATGGAGTATGAATTCAAGAGATGATGTAGTTGATTCTATCATATGATATTGATAGTGATGATGGTGCTCATGATTTGACCATGAGATAGTTTGTGTGGCTATGATGATGCTACCGGTTGAATGGTTTGTTTGTGCTCAATACCATTGCCTTTAATACCTCCCTAGCTAGGAGGAAGTGTTGATATTATGGTAGTTTTGTGGGAGGTATTAGCCTCTACATGTAACCCTGACGAGACTAGAATATTCTTGGAAGCAAGAGAAACCCTAAAACGTTGGATAATAACCCTAGGAGACAAGTCGGCTCAAGAGAATATTTATTATTGAGTTATTAGCCTCTAGAAGTAGAAGTCGACCCTGTTAGGTCACTTGGAGGACTATAAATAAGAGGGCGCTAGAGATCATTTGTCACTCAGACTCTCACAACTGCATAAGACCAGTGGTGTGCAAGTTTGGAGAGGACATGCAGCTACTGCAACTAGCATTTTCGATTTTGGCTTGGACTTTCTCTTGGTTATGGTTTGGAATTTCTCCTTGGTACGCTATCTCTGGAGAGAGGTATACTACCTTGGTTGGCTATTAGTTCTATGGTTTTATTCTAGAATTATTCTCTTTGTCAAGTTTAAGGTGCTCGGGGGTGGCATTTGTGCCTATGGTTGGGTGACAATATTGAGATATTGTCTATGGTGAAATGAGCACGCCTATTTTTTTAACAAATAAGAGGTATTATCCTAGGCCTCTCCATATACCATTTGCAATTAAGTGTATACATTGCCATGTGTCATGATGTATTCATGATATCCCACCTTTTCTAAATGATTGGTCAAATTTGTTGTGTATAACTACAATCTAGATTCCTCGCACAAATGGATGTTGTTACTTGACCTAATAATATTGAAGGTCTTACAAATTGCTCCAAACTTGAGAAAGTCCAACCAATTCCTCATATCTAATAAAATATAATATAAGACTTATCACTAATACCGAGTATTTTCAATCCACCCACCATTTGTCATTCCACCTGAAGCTTCATTTGATTTCCCTCATATCACTTCAAATTTTGGCCATCCAAAGTTTTCATTGCCCACGACCATCTTTTTCAATATATCTTATACCTCATACATCCTCTTCAAAGGAAGTAGCTATCATATCTATTGTCTGTGGGCTTGAGGATTTCCTTCCTTGTGCAATTCATGTAGATAGTTAAGTAGGTATGGTGGTTGCAAATAAACATTTATATGCCCCAAACAACTTTCACCACCTTTACTATCGAATCAATCTTCCAAATATCCTTCAATGCATTGTTGAGCGCATAAACATATGTGGTCCAATATATGTGCATGTATCTACTATGAATTACATTAATGACCTACAAATTGTTGTTATCTATATAACTACCTATAGTTCATGTTGTGGCTTGACATCCTTTACACCATGTTTAAGAAGAAACTCAAATAGTAAATGTTCGTCCTTGTCTTCTTATGAACAACCAATTGCTTTAAGGAAGAGGGAACCATATGAAGATCTAAAAATAATTTTGATGAGATTATGCCTACAAGTATTCATCCTTCCATCCATAACAATAGAGCACCTCATCCTTGCCCAAGTTTCACAATGCATCCTCAATCCCCAATTGCACATTAATCTTTATATATTGTTTGTTAAGAAATGATGTCGTTATCTTATTTTTCTCTAAAGGAAAATATGAAGTGTCTGCAATTGCAATGTTCCTAATCATCTCGATGTCATAAGGAGAACAAGTAACATGGAAATGAATACCATTGGCAAAAAGGAATTGGGTAATTGCATGATCTACATGTTTATGATTTTGTATTTTACACATTTGTGTAATTGAGGTGATGTGAAAGATTAATCTCTGCTTACTAGAACCCCCAGACTTACCTTGTACATATCCAACCTATTTAGCTCCACTTGTCCCAGTTCCTACGCTTGGTTGATATTGCGATCAGGATATTCTCATAGAAAAAATTGTCCCCACAATTTGCATCAATTTTTTTTAGCTTCCACGCTTACTCTGAAAGTGTTTTATGCCATGCTTGGGGATGTTTCATGTGATACAGCATGCATGGTGTATGAATGACCCTTGGTTGCTATGTGATGGACATATACACAAGGTGGTTTACTCATTGATTCCTAGACCTTGAATGGATGTTTTTATGAAATTATTCCTTTAGCGTTGGAGACCTAAACAACTTGGTGACTTCTTCATAATGGGCACATGGACATTAGGTTGTTTGCTTGGAGGATGATTTGCTTTGGACGATTCGACAATTTGGAGGAGGGCATTGAACCCTATATGGCATGGGCACACTTGGTTGCTTGCATGGAGACTTATACTTGACTCAAGGACACTTGGGTTGAGAAAGTGATCATGTAAGTGGGGTGGACCTAGAGAAGCACATGGCTTAGGAGGAGATTTGGAGCTTTGGAGGCTTCAAAAGATGGAGCATTGGAAACAATTTGTGGCGCACTCATCCCTTGGGATTTTTCTTGTTGGATATTTTCACTTGAAACTTGACATGTGTCACTTGTAGAGGGAGTGTCACATATGTGAGCCTACTCATGTAGAGCTAGGATACATGTAGTGGACTAGGCCCACTTTTTATTGTTGGCCTCCCTTACCTCATATAAATAGAGGAAGGAATGATTCCTTTCATACATTCATTCAAAACACATTTGTATTTAAGATGTGACAAATAGAGTGCAATAATCTCTTTCTTTTTTTACTCTTCATTGTATTATCATTCTTTGTCTTGGAGTACTAGGGTTCTTGGAGAAGTTCAAGGGATATTCTAGGGTTAACATTTCACCCTTAGGAAACAAAGAAGCTAGATTTTGTGAATCTTAGAGGATAAAGAAGCATTTCTCTTGTAATTCTTGTGAAAGAATATGACTATGATTTTTTGGCATGTGGAAACCCTAGTGCTACTTGTTAATCATGTTAAGGAGGAGAAGAAGAGATGTATTGGACACTTGTGTGAAACAAGTGTTGGAGTGAAGAAAAACTTGCAAGTGTGGATGCTAACTTCTTGTGGATCTTTGGTGGTGGCTAGGGTTTTCATGTTTCTCGAACGAAGGTTTGGATATTTTGACTTGTACTTGTGATAAAGTTGTGACATGTAGTTGTACTTCATTTCTTTATATATATATCGAGTTTCCAGCTTCCCAAATTGTTTATTTGCATATTTGATTTTCAGTCTGTGTTATCTTCTCGTTTGGTTGGGTTCCAACACTTACTGTTCATGCTGATTTGACAAAAGAAATCACTGAAATTGCTAAGTGATTTAACACACACATAAAAGATAACGGAGCATATTTTCTGCCGTAAAAATCAGCTATAATAAAATGATTTCAGATCTGGTATATGCTTGAAAAGTGTGCCTTAAGAGCTGTAACTTGTTGACATTGAAGCACATTTGTTTGCAATCTTTTATATTGTGTTGCCTATTAATTTGGACTGAAATGAAATGGAGTATTTGCTGATGTTCACTGTTGTAATTAAAATTCTCAGACCAGTGTTAAGGCTGAAAATTCTAAGGTGAAATTTCATATTTGAATTAATTGCCTTGGATCCAAAATTTCTACAGTTTTCACCCAGAGTATTGTTGAGTTTTGAATTGCAAACAATTTTTTGAAATTTGTTAACCTATTTTTAGGGATGAGAAGCTTACCCTTTGCGTTGCTATAACTCCCCTTACAAACATGAACCCAAATGTTACACTACCACTTTCTTGTACCACCGCTATTTTTGCATTTGTTTTTTGTGATGTGTGACAAATTGAAGGGGTTCTTGGGTTATGAGGGCCCTTTGCAATTCTATCAACGTTCTTGAAGGACATTTAAATTGATATTTTTTAACCCCAACATCAATTTCCACTGTAATGTCCCCATTTTGGGACATTATAACTTTACAAAGTGTTATGCCTACCAAAGTAGCCAGATAGGGTTGATAGAGAGTTCGGGAGATATTGAGGGGTTTTATTGGGCCCAACTCGCATCATTCATCATCAAGATCCATTACGCACAGCTTGGCTTTGGTTTCGTTGCATTCCGACGATTTCTGTAATTTTGAGTTATTATGGGTCATATCTTAATTAAATTCACTAAGA
>CBVK0100069845.1:0-14675 GCA_900067695.1 Picea abies
ACCAAAGTTGGCTCAAATTGGAGACTAGGGCATGCATTTGAGGTTGAGGTAGTTTTCCCTTCAAATTTACATGAAATCTCAATTCTAGGTGCATGAAAGAAACCTCTCATGTTCTTCAATTGAACTTTAGATGTATAGGTAAATTTACCATTTATGTAAATCCATCTTAAAACTTATAAAACAACTTTTGGAGCTACAAGGAAGCTTGGGCGTGCATTTTCATTTAGTGACTTAGTATAGTTTATACCTTGCAAATTACAAGGAAAACTTTGCCTCTTTTGCACAACCTCCCTTTTTAAACTTGCAATTGCAAAATAAACAACATGACCAAGTCTACTATGATAAAAAAAACATCCCCAAAAACTTGCACAACTCAAATCTAAGGTATAATACAACATTGGGCAGGTTTGGGCACAAACAATAGAGTAGAACTCTATGCCATCTGGATCCTAATTAAGGTTACAGTGGACAGGAAGGTTAAGAGGCTATAGATCTTTCGTGACTCCAAACTTTCAATGGACTGGGAAAATGGTAAAAGTAAAATTTCTAACTTGGATCTAGGGCCTAGTTTCAAGAGGATTATGGAAAAGAAAATAGTTTTGGAAGAGTTGTCATTTGCTCATGTCTACCAAGAATTCAATCACAAAGTTGATCAGTTATCAAAGGAAACACTCATTTTGGAGGAAGTGTTTTTGCTTGTTCATGAGATTAAGGACCATACTCCTTCAAATTTGATACTCTTACATATTTTTTTATGAATGGATTTCTGGTCTTGTTTTGATTTTTGTTTATGTAAAGTTAGAGAGAGTTTGTCTCATCCCCAGTTTAATTAATGTATAATGTAGATATGAATGTGGTTATGGCCAAGCAATGAAATATGCATTTTCTAGTTTTAATAAAAGTAATGTGATTCCAAGTGCTATGAATATGGAAAGATATGGGGGTTGATTAATCAACAAGAGAAGAGAGTGCCTAAGAGGGGTCCAAGGCGCGAAATTAATTATGGGTATTGATTCAACCCATACTTCTGAATTTTAGTATTATTTGGGAAACCTTCTAATTTTGTTTGAGTGTATGAGAGCCTAATAATTAAACTCATGTAAAAGAGTGGGTGTGAGAGTCACATCCCATAGTTATTGGAAGAATGGGTGTTAATCATAATCAACATTGGGCAAAGTGAGAAGTCAACTGTCTTGGGAAAATAGTGCAAATTTGTATGGTGGAATTAGGAAAATTTTCACATTCAATTTTTGGCATGAACAACAAGGGGAGAGCAGAAAAGAGAGTACGAGAGATAGAAAAGGGAGGCTGGGATAATTTAGGAGCTTTTTTTGATCATTCTGGAGCTAAAAATCGAAGATCTAGGTTGTCAGGTCGGAGGAGTGAACTCCCGGGAGAGTTGCATAGTAACAACAAATGATTGTTGCTATTTTTGCTGGTGGTTTTTCCTAGCAGTGATGTCCCTTGAATTCCTAGTAGAGAGATTCTTGGTTACATGTTCTAGAGAGACCTTGATAAATGAATAGGATGTTCAATGGATAGAGAGTAGTGAAGGGTTACATTCCTTGGGTTGGGAAGGTCAAGGGGAAGAGAGCTGGAGGAAATTTGGGATAGTTGTAGTATAATACTAGTGGGTTGTGTGATAGTGAGTTGTGAGTGGATTGTGAGAGGCACCCTTATTTTTTGCATTCCTAACCCCATATTAGGGGTGACTTGTTGTTGATATATAGAACATCAAGTCTATGGTTGGGTGGAATGTCCTTCCCAAGCAGTTGATTGCACAAGTGTTTTAAAAGATAAGTTTTTATCTATTTTCTTAGTTATTTCATGAGTTTAATTGTTGTGTTTAAATTTGTGTATGTGAATGGTTTATTTGTTTTTGTGAATGAGTTTATTAGTTGTATTCATGTTCATTTAGAATTTTGTAGATGCTTTTAATAATGGGTATCATAATCTAGTTTAAAATGTGTATAAATCGTAGCTAGTAAGCTACAGGAAATGAGTTAGTAGAAAAATTTTGATTTATGTGTATTCCTCGCAGTAATGTTCCTTGGCTATGTTGGGGGACATTACATTATGGTACCAAAGCATAAGGTTGTAGAACTGGGCTTGCAAGAGCCTACTACATAATAGCAAGCAGTTGTTTGGATGACATTTCTTTTATTTTGGGTGAAAATTGTTGCTACAAGACCGCATTAAAGAAGAGAGGATTGTAATTCAACATTGTTATTCCAACCATGGAAGCCACGTCCAAGATAATATCCATGGCCTTGGATTTCCAACAATCCATCATTTTCTTGATTTGGGAATCCATATCATAAGTTATGACTCTTGAAAACCATGCTCAACAACCATTTATCGAGCCTCCGCGGGGATTCCCGGTCATCGATCTAGGAACTGGATCATTTATCCCACATGCATGGGAAAGGGATTCATGATACCTATTTATAATTAACACTTCACCCTTGGTTACTTGTGCATGACGCACAAAGAGCCATAGAAATTTTTGAAGCTTGTGCATTGAGTAATTTTTGGTTGCCACCTTTGTGCTCATACCTTATGCCTAGTCAGTGTTGAGTAAGACCCTATACATTCTATTTGTCACTCAAATATGGGTTTGTCTCACTATCATGTGTCATTGGAGGAGTGGTGTAGAGGCCAAGCTTGCACGAGAAAATTTGTTCATCGGACTGAAAATAAATTAGGAAAGTGGAGTCATGGGAATTATAACTGATGACTCGGTTCTCGGTGGCCCATTGGATCAAACCGGAGTTGAATTAAAGTTTTGGGAGTGGAGGAGAAAACATTTCCCAATGGCCTAGTGGACTGGACCAAAGTCAAACGGAAGTTCCACGAGGGGAGGGGAAAACCTTTCATGGTGGAACAAACTGGATTCGAATGGAAGTTCCACAAGGGACGAGAAAATAATTTCCACTGGCATGGTGCCTAGTGGACATGTAGACTAGACTAGAGTTGAATTGAAGTTTCACGAGGAGAAAGGGAAGTATTTCCCCAGTTCTCGGTGGCCAATATTTCCCCAATGCTCGGTGGTCGAAGACCACCGATAGGATCAGAATGGAATCTTATAGAGGTGAGGGAAGGGGGAATAATTTCCCTGATGGCCTAGTGACTGAGAATATAATCAGTTCCATATCAGCAATACACAGTCAAATTTATTAGAAAAATTTTATTGTTTTTGAAATTCATAAACTTGCAGGGCATTTTTTAGGGCTTAAATGATGTTTTTAGGAAATGAAAAGCCATGAGATCAAAGTGCACCAAGGTACACTATGTACTTGTAGCTCAAGTAAAAAATCTCAA
Source organism: Picea abies (assembly GCA_900067695.1). Lineage (NCBI taxonomy): Eukaryota > Viridiplantae > Streptophyta > Pinopsida > Pinales > Pinaceae > Picea > Picea abies. Next base: position 3,322 of record CBVK0100069845.1, read on the forward strand.
GGAGATATTTCCAATGAGCTATTCTAAGCACAAAACAAAGCTTGTATGAAGAAGTTACGACCTAAATAGTGAAGGGTAAAAATTCAATACCAGATTACCTCCATAGGGTATAACTCCTAGCTCAAAACTCAGTTTGGGGTCTAGGGGTAGTATATGGAAATATCATGGACCGTAGAAGTTAGTCATGAATTCAAATTTAAATTATGGGTACCCAAAAATGTGTTGTGAGAGAAATAAGACACGTGTAGCATACAAGGTTAGAAAAGGAAAATAGTCAAAACTTTTGAAGACCATAACTTTATGCTCATAACTCAGAATTGGGAAAATGAATAGTCAATGGAAATTTATTGAGAAGGAGAATACACATGTTAACCCAGAAAATTAATTTGAGTAGAAAATTTTGCAGTCAACTCAAAAGAAGATGATTGGTAGCATTAAATGGGCAGAAATATTTATGCACTCTTTTCCACAATTGTGTATGTACAATTTTTTTGTCTAACATAAATTTATTTGAATGCACATTTTCTTATAGAATTTATAGATTTAGGAAGGAATTTTGGTTCTGGTATGAGAACCATGACAATGGAATATTCCCAGGGGTCCTACAGTCATGAAGACAAATTTAAATATCTGCATGTCAGCATGGGAAACATAGATAATTTTAGGGGAAAATTTTTGCTCATGGGAGAAATTTTAAGGTTTAAATTTTTAAAAGATATAATTTTCATTGAAACAGTTTTTAAGAAATTAAAATGTTTAGCCTAAAAATTAAAATTAAAAAATATACATGGCAAATATTTTTTCCCATATAAAATACTAAGAAAATCAATGGAAAGAGGGTTCACCCTCCCAATTTCATGAACAAAAATATATTTTTCCTCAATTTATTAGAATCCAAAGCTTTTGGTAAGTGCATCACCCAGATTTCCTAAAAGGGGAATATTTTTTGAATTATTTCTCTTGCATCTGGGCTTTATGGAATTTCTAGAAGTTGTGTATTCAAACCAGATCTCACTAGTTTTTCAACGATTACGGAAGAATTCACGTGAAAACTCAATAATTGATCAAGACATTGATATGATTAGGAACATGATGTGAGGAGGGTCATTGTACAATATGAGCTACCCTCTCATCCTCCTATAGCCAAATCCTACAGTCTAGGAAGATATGGTAGCGATAGGTATGGAATAATTTTAGGAGAGAATGATACTAACATTACCAACAATGGGCATGGAGGTTACTCAATTTCCTTAGAATTGGTGGAAATTTTTCTTCATACTCACTGGGATGATGAGATCCATGTAGATGACGAGAATATTGATAATATAGAAGAAGGCACTGGAGAGAGAATGGGATCTTCAATTGTATAAAAATTCTAGAACACTGGGGAAATAGTCGTGATGCAAACTTGGAGCTTTGTGGTAGACCAGTATATGTTGGGAATCCTAGGGACTATCTTTATGCAAGAGTTTTTGAACAACCATTACAACATATTATTGATATTGAAAACCCAAGGAGAGGTGTTTCATCTATTGCACAATCTGCATTGTTTGCTGACACATGGGAATTGGAGAATGTTAGTCTTGAGCAACAACCTGATTCCAAAATACACCAAGTTATTGGTTCAAATGAAGTAAACAATTGTATGAAATGGTGGAACCCTTTTGGTAGGTAATATAAGAATGGTCCTTGCACTATCAAGGTGCCTATTTTGTGAAATTTAGATGGATATATTAATGTTTTATTTTGTAAATTTAAGGTGTGAGACAATGGTTTCTTCTAACCTGAATGTGCTTGAGATGTAATTCGTAGCTGGTAGTAATATTAGTTGTATGGTTCAAGATGGTGCCTAAGTTTCCCATCGTTAGAAGATTGTATACAGTTGGATTGTATGATTTCTTGATTTCTTGTTAATGACTAATGTATCTTATATACTATTTCTGAACATATTATCATATTATCAATAACTTCCACTCATATCTTGTCTCAATATGATAATATGTGAAGTTAATCATGTTTTGAAGATGTGACTAAAAGCATCAATCATTAACTCATATTTCCACCATCCATGTAGCAAACCCGTGTCACTCCTTCTCTACTATCATAATGACACAACAAGCTAAAGAACAAATGTGGCATCATCTTCCCTTTACTATTCCACCTCCATAATATACTAAGTGAAATGCCTTCTTTATGAGTAGAAACAAAGTACCCTCTTTTCCTTCAAAGTGTTAGCATTCTCCTCCACATTATGTGTTATTGTTGTTTTGAAATAAGTCTTACAAACTTCCCTCTCCATATGTGAAATATTTTCTATATCACCTCTTTGTAGACAACATAGGAAATGATCTTGTGCATGCCATATTGGCATATAGAGTCTAGACTCGGCATGCTAGCACCATGTAGGTCATGGGAATGAAATACGAATTTTGTAATTGAGAGTCCTAAATGGTTTTCCAAAGTATCTAGACTACAGTCACCTCATAAACTTTATCTTTTCTCAATATGATCATATGTAAATATAATTGTGTTGTTAAGATATGCCTAAAAGCATCAAGCACTGACTCTTATTTTCACCATCCATGTAGCAAACCCATGGAACTCCTTCTCTACTATCATAAGGACACAACAATATAAATAGCATAGGTGTTAGCATCTTCCCTTTGCTATTCCACCTCCAGAATATACTAAGTGAAATTCCTTCTTTACAAGCAGATAAAAAGTACCCTCATTTCCTTCAAAGTGTTAACATTCTCCTCCATGGGATGTGCTACTATTGTTTTGACATAACTCTTAAAAAATTCCCTATCCATCTTTGAAATATTTTCTATATCACCTACTTATAGATAGCATAGGAAATGATCATATGCACACCATCTTGGCATATAGACTCGGTATTCTAACACCATGTAGGTCATGGGAATGAAATATCAATGGTGTAATTGAGAGTCCTAAATGGTTTTCCAAAGTATCCATACTACATTCACCTCATGAATGGTATCTTGTCTCAATATGATAATATGAGAAGTTAATCATGTTTTGAAGATATGCATAAAAGCATCAAGCATTAACTCCTATTTCTTCCAACCATGTAGAAAACCCATGTGACTCCTTCTCTACTGTCATAAGAACACAACACTAAAGAAAAAAAGTGGCAGTATCTTCCCTTTGTTATTCCACCTCCAAAGCATACTAAGTGAAATGCCTTATTTATGCGTAGAAAAAAAGTACCCTCTTTTCCTTCAAAGTGCTAGCATTCGCCTCCACGGGATGTTCTACTATTATTTTGAAATATCTCTTACAAACTTCCCTCTCCATCTCTAAAATATTTTCTATATCACCTACTTGTAGTCAACATAAGAAATGATCCTTTGCACACCATATTTGCATATATACTCAACATACTAGCACCATGCAGGTTGTCAGACTCAAATATCAATGACGTAATCAAAAGTACTATATGGTTTTCCAAAGTATATAGACTACAGTCACCTCATGAACAATATCTTGTCTCAATATGATAATATGTGAAGTTAATCATGTTGTGAAGATATGCCTAAAAGAATAAAGCATTAACTCATATTTCCACAAACCATATAACAAACCCATGGCACTACTTATCTATTGTCATAAGGACACAACAATATAAAGAACATAGTTGGAAGCATCTTCCATTTGTTATTCCATCTCCAGAATCTACTAAGTGAAAATCCTTCTTTATGAGCAGCAACAAAGTACCCTCTTTTCCTTAAAAGTGATAGCATTCTCCCCCATAAGATGTGCTACTATTGTTTTTAAATACCTCTTAAAAATCCCTCTCCATATTCAAAATATTTTCTATATCACCTACTTGTAGACAGCATAGGCAATGATATTGAGACTCCGTAGAATCCTGAGCAGTAGTGGCCTTTTGTCTACAAGGACAGGTTGTAGTAGCAAATCATGAACACTTAATTAATGTGTACTAGATTCATTAGTATTTAGTTTCTTTTAAATAGGTATTCATACCCTCTACAATACTCCACTCAATTTAGAACTATTTGTGAAATGGCATTTCTCAGGAAGTATGAAATGGAGATGGCGTGGAGTATAAAAAATGTAAAACTAAGAACATGAATAAATTGATGAGTTGATTGCAGCTAATAAAATTGAACTTGTATCCTAGATTATTAGATGCAAAATATTCTTATCAAGGTATAAGTTTTAAATTACATGATCATTCACATGCTACACCTATTCATACAATTTGACATGTCAATGAAGAAGGTTTTCATTGAAGACTTTAATAGGTATGACATGAAAATTTAAATGTTCCTTATTATGTCAAATGACCTCTTATTTATTCAATAGGAAGGCCTTCACCAATATGTAAGCTAAAAATTCCAAGATTTCCCTTTGCATATATTGATTCAAAAGAACAGTTCATCGGTTTCTATTATGTACATTGTTGTTTATGCATAACTACACGTTGTTGAAGTAAGCCATATGGAACGCCTCTCATAAATTTTTCAAACTTTTTGGATGGATTGATAATTGGTGAGTGTCCATTTTTGGATGACATTGTAACAAATCAAATGTTAACATGAAAGTAGGTCGCCATATATACCTCTTGTATTTTATGTGCTTGTTTATAAGTTTTTATAAATATGTTTTCTTTTAACATCAACCAATTCAGTTTTTTTTTTATTTTTTATCAGTTTTTTTTTTTTTTTTTTTTTTTTTTTTTTTTTTTATTTTTTATCAGTTTTTTTTTTTTTTTTCTTCTTCTTCAACTTTCCTTTTTATAATCTTTCTTAGGAAGGTGGATGGTTACTCGATCAAAAAAAAACCATAAGGAAATTTGAAAATACCTTAACTTCTTTCTTGGCATAGATGGTGCTTTCATGTACAGTGTGATGCCCCATCTGGTCAGGCAGACCCTTTGAGAAGTGGCTTCCCCTTCATGACTTAGATATTTAATCCTCCATGTTGTTGGTTAGATGATTGAGTCTTTTCATGTTCCTTCATACTTTTGGTTAGTTAGAAAACCAATTCTAGTCGACTATTGGTTCTTCAATCGAAATTGAGAGAGGACCTCTATTGGATTCAATCAACTAGTGGTTCTATATTATATGTTGTTTAGAAAGTTAGAAACCATAAAAAGGGTTGCATTGCTGATTTTTCTTCCCATATCTATGGGACATTTGGTAATGGGGTGTAATTACTTTTAACACTATAAACCTTTTGGAGCTTATTACACGCTTGACCTAGTAGGGACATTGAGTGAGGCACATAACAGAGGAAACCAATATGGGGATTGACCCCAAGACCTCATGCATGAATCTCAAAGAACTGAACCACTCAAAATATCCTATCAGGCTAATACAATCCAAAATTTCCCAGCAACCTTCTCATATAAGTCCATGACCAGAGTAATAACCTCCAATTTCCAAGTCTCTATGTCCATGGTTTAGTAAGTGTCTAGGAGTGGTTTGAGAAGCTTTGTGGAAATATGTAAGTAGCAGTATACTGTGTTTTTATTATATTTTGCTTCTTTTATGATAGCTATGGGTGTTAGAGTATGGATACTAGTACGATAATCTATGTGAAACTATATTGACCTTTTGTGAGTAATTTACTAGAAGAAATGAGTTACTACTAATGAGAAGCAAAAATTGGAAATAGTAGTCCCTAAGAAATGAGTTCTTTAACACTTCCATACAAACACAGAATGGACAGAATGATTACCATGCCTAATATCAAACATGAAAATATTTAGTTGTGATCATAGTGTAAACAATTATTTACATACAGGTTTGAATCCAAGTAAATCATGTTCCTCTTTCTGGGATGTTTATATCTAGATGATCTAAATAATATACCTAATGCCATATGCCATTATATGAAATTGTTTACTTTCCTTGGATCATTAGATTCACTTGATGGATATGATATTTTGCACCTGCTAATGAATTTCCTTGAATGTCTGGTGGATATTCTCTTTGTGCAACACATTTCAATTTTCATGGAATTTTTCCAACTATGACTTGGGTACCAGATGTTGAGTGGTAACCTAGGATGGTTACTATTTTCCTGTCCTCATTTTCCCCATGCAAAATTAGTAAGATGAATGGCACACTAAATTTATTTTTTTCGAAATACTTCCTTTAGACTCAAATAGAAGTGTTGAAACTCTCTTGAAGATGTCGAGCACCACAAGAAGAACATCCCTCAAAGGGTGGACCACTGAATAGTAGCACTTTAGTTCAGCTAAGCTTTTGTGTTATTTTTCTGATGTGTTATGAGAAGATTTGTTTTATCATGGCAGTTTTATGATGTTTTCTAAGAAGATATGTTTTATCATGGAGGTTTTATGGGGTCTTTTTTGTTTCAATTTAAAAAAATATGCCAAGTATGTTGGCCTGAAGAGAAACTTTCATCTTATGACAAGGGGAGCAACAAGAAACATGATCAAAGTTTCTGATGGATCCGGTATGTTTTTTATTTATGGGAATGAAGGTTGACCTTATAATTCCCTGATATAAATTTTGTGAGGTTGAACACTTGTCCATCTATTTTGATGGATCTAATTAGTTTGGGTTAAATGGTCTAGTTGATTTTTTAGTGGATGAGTCGTTGGTTATTAAAATTTTGATCCATAGAGACTTCAATTCTATGATCAAGGTAACATTATCATAAGAAATTGAGGGGATAAGATATCATATTCTTGAGTGGAGGAAACTAATGCATTTTTGTACACATTGTTTTCTACTTCTATTGAGAGTTTATCTGAAAGGGGGTGTAAGAAATGTTGTAACTTGTAAAATATAGGCATGTGAAATAAGGGAAAGTGGTTGGTCAAAAAATAAAATTGGTTCTAAATTATGTTCACATTACTTGGAAAAGTTTTCACTATGCTAATGTCAATATTATGAACATGTTGTAAAAGTATTAAACATCGATGCTACAATTGCATGCTAATAGTGTGTACTTTGTTCTCTATCACTCCAGGAGATTCCTAACCCAATTTATCTTTTCCAAGGTGTGGTCCTTCGAAGAGGTGAAAAACAATATGGAATAAACTCTATAGAATTATCACTTTCCATGTGTGACACAGTTGATATGTATGGGTTCACTGTAGATCCAAGTTATATAGAATGGTTAGTTTTCCCTTTTCTGCTACTATTTTATTGTGGTTTAAAATTCCCTTTATTTGTACCAATTTTTTATGTTCAAAATTGCATGTTTATACAGAATTTGAAAAAGTATATCATACACATTTGAACTTTCATGGAATTATTATTAAACAACTAATTATCATTATGATTCATCTTTCAAAACATTTGACATGTCATCTAACAGCTCCACAAACCTGGCACAACAATAATGTTAAATATCAACATTGCCAACCTTGAAGCATATAACAATTCTTATAGGCACAAAAGAAATCTATGGTATGTGGGATAATGGTAATGGGGAATGATGTTTCTTGTTTTCCAAGGGAATCCCTAGGCTATGTATGTATGAATTATAGTATCTTGGCTAGCTAAATTTCATAGATTTCACCATAATCATGAACATATAGTGTGTAAGTCTATCGGGTTTTAAATTTATTATCATTGGCGTGAGAAACCATAAAAAGAGTTGCATTGTTGTTTTTGTTTGGCATATCTATGGGACATTTTGTAATGGGGTGTAATTTTATCATCATTGGTGTGAGAATGTAAATTTTAGTTGTGAAATAAGAATTTCTCCAGTCTTTCCAAGTTGAGAATCTATTCTAAATTGAGTTCTCCAAATCATGATCATTTCAAACAAAGTACTGTCATATCCTCGTAATTGAGGGTTTCCTAGATTATTAAAAGTTTGTAGTAGATCCATACAGAAGACTGTCATCAAATGGATTTCAATGGAGCTAGAAATTATGAATATCCTCAAAAGGGAATAGTAGTGTGTCTCCCTTATGTTCATATTTCTTCCAATCTTTAGTTATCTCTTCTTTGGAACTAAAATATAAGAAAATGTGTACATCATAAGAAGACACACATTTAGATTTCAAAGAAACCAAATCAAACATTGTAGCTTCTCATATGCTAATATATGCCTCAAGAACTACTATGAAATTATGAATTTTAATGTTATACATGACTGTGTGTTTAGGATGTGCAATATGGTCAATGTCCATGATTTTGTAAAAAAAATCATGCTTCATTGATGGCCCATTTTGGATCTTGTAAAAACAAAGGAAAGTCACATTTATTGTATTTAATCATGTTAATCCTTGATGGAAACTTGGAGGCTCATATAGGTCCATCAATTACCTATAGATTTGGTTTCCATTAATAACATGTTCCCCTGCTTCCAATTTTTGTGCACTCTTCCCTAGCCTTTTTAATTTCCACCCATGATCATATGTCACTTGTATGAGTTACACTCCTTCAACTTAAGCATTTGAATTGTTTTAAGTCCTTGTTATATCAATGAATTAATCACACCTAAAACATTAAAATTCAATTATTGGATAATGAAATTGTAAATTGATAATGCAAATGTCGTATGCAAGGAAGGACTAAGTTGACTGAAGGTACAAGGACATTGCTCAAAATCAAGGATGGTGTTACTCTTTAGTAACACTCACTCAAACTCTTTATCTAATTATTCCTCTTTTATTCGTTATCATGAAGAGGAACAAGTCTCATGTGAAGAAGATATTTATCTAGCAGTGGCATTCAATAATCATATTAAGATTCAGCTAATGTTTTCTCACTGGCCTTTTGATGAAAATCCTTGGTTTGACCTATCCTAAGTTTTATATTTTGTTGATATGTATTTTGAATTTTTCGGAAAAATGTATGACTATTAGTAGAATTTTCTTGTTTATATATATTTTTTCTATTGTAATGCAATACTTTTAAGACTTATAAGGTTGAGATAATATATAGGAGGTATGAGCAGTTTTTGTTTGTGCAAGAATTCCCATTTTTTGTGATATTTTTTGTTGAATAAAATGAGAGTCTAGAGCACCCACCATTACAACCATCCCCAAATGATAAAAATGTATCCAATATTCCATCCCTTGAAATGATAATATATTCTTAATCAATTAAAAAATATTCAAGGAAATATATGAGATCAATTTACATGCTTATCCCACTACGAAGAAGATTCCCCGAAAACAAACAAAGAAAAAACTAATATGAAATACTTATACAAATGGTGTGTCATTGATCGGCATGTTTTGCATTAGATTTACTGGATAGCATTCAAGATATCAATAACCAAAACAAAATTTTAAGCTAGTTAGGCAGTGCACAGTGTCAAAAGGGGAAATTGTTTCATAAAATCCTATTGAAAAAAAAAATCCCATCAAATTTGAGGTCCATTGCTTGGTCCTATTAAATGTGGGAAAAGTGATCCATAAAACCTTATATCCCAAAAAAGTGAAGGCAAAATCATACCCAAGTGAGCATGATATCAAAATTTTGGCCCAAATTCTAGGGTTCTTTTCAATAGTAGGCATTTAGCATAAAAACTTGGTTTTCTACCCAGCATTGACCAAAAAAGGCCTACGAAATATTATTAGGTGAAGAGCCACTATTAAAAAACAAATCATAGCATTTTGTTAGTGTTTTTTCTGTTAAGTTTATTGCTAGCTAGGATTGGCTAAATATGTTATAGATTTTAGTGCTATTTGGAGTCTGAAACATCCTTTGAGTACTTTCAAAATATGTTTCTACTAATCTCATCTTGCATAGACACAGATGTCAGACTAAATTTTGAATCAAGTGCAATAGAGTATAAAAACAATTGGGAATATATTCCAGGTTGATACTCTACATTTCTTCAAAGAGAAGGGGAGAAATTTATAGAGAAGGCCTGGTTTCTAATGGAGGGTGATATTATTACATAAGTTTATTTGATCAAGAATGAAAATACCACCATGAATGAGAGGTTGCTACAGAAGAGAACCATGATTAGTCTGAGTCTTTAATAGTCTTAAATCAAGAAAATTTTGGTTTCCTGGAATGCAAGAATTACTAGTTATGGAAAAATTGGTCATTGGCATCTGGCCTTAGAAATTCTTCACCAAATGCTAGTGACATGTTTAGAATATATTTTAGTTACATTCTTTCCTATCCTCTCTACATATTCCAATTAGGAGATCTTTTAAAATTAAGGGGATCCATAAATTCATTTTTCGAAGGGAAGCATTTGATTCAAATGTTGTTGTAAGCAATGCCCTTATATTGCTTAATCCAAATTGTGGGAGTCTATAGGTTGGATACCAGATGTTTGATAGTATGTATCAAAGGGGTGTGGTATCCTAGAATTACAATGCTTTCAGCTTTTGCTAAATATTGATATTGTAATAAGTCCATAAATTGAGTTCAGTGAATGCAATTGCCATGTGTTACACTAGATTTGGTTACCATCTCAATTGTCCCGTATGTACATAATCAAAGGAAGTTTTGATTTAGAAATTTTTGTGAAAAATGGAATTATAGACACATATTCCAAGTGTAGAAGGTTATGAAAATCACACTAAGTATTTGAAAAGATGACCCACGAGAGATAATTTCACTTAGGCTACAATGATCTCTGGATATATTACCCATAGGCAAGGACACCCCCACAAATTTTAGTTAAATGAAATAAGTAGAATACCTAAGTAAGTCACATGATTTTGTTAAAATGATAGCATGTGGGAACCCTTGCTTACTACGAGTAGAATCCACTATGATATAGTTCTAGGAAAACATGTGGAAGAAAATCGTTTTTTGTTGGAACCTACCAATATTGGAAATCCTATTATTATATAAAATATTTATGGCATAGTTGGCATATGGGATGGTTTAGAAAAGATTAAATATAGACAATCAAAGATTCATAGGTAAGGTACCACCAATTGAATCAAAATCGAGGGATGTTTCAGCTATAGCAGAAGCATCAATTTTGGCATTTTTGTCAAGATTGAAGCTAGACCAAAACTTGTTACCACCACATGCTGCAAATATTGAAGAATACCACCAAGGAATTGATAGGCCATAGTTGCCACCTTACTGCGAAATGTCAGATGGGTCCGCCTCAGATTATGAAGTAGTTGGTTAGCTTCAAATCACTTTGACAACATGGATTTAAGTTTAAAAAATTATTAAAAAATTTTCTTAAAGATGATATGGTGAAAGAGATGTTTAACTCATCTATCATGTCTGCCAAAAGTCAATCTAAAGGAACATTTGTGAAGAGGGGTTTTAAATGGAAAAGACATTGATATATGATTTGATAACTTCTTTGTATTGCTTGAGTAAGAACACTAAGAGTGTTGATACTGAGAGTGGGGTGAATCAGTATCAAGTACAATTTAAAAACCTTTT